>JAHZNG010001296.1:0-16916 GCA_027744375.1 Orchesellides sinensis | reverse complement strand
GCATGTTTTTATGAAGCATTGCAAATTCAAGCATCATTATCAGTAAACCTTAAGATTCAGATAAGCTGGTCATGGACCAGTAGCTTTCAGGTGCATACAATAAATGATGTAACAAGAACTATTGTAGGGTTTTATTTTATGGCTACATGACTGTGGTCTGGTGCTACAAAACATTTAAATTTTGGGTTGTATCTTTAGAAAGGTGTTTTTAAAAACCTTATTGCAAATGGAAGCTCAAATCTTATAGCAGCCATGCCAAGAGTTCCTTAAAACGCTGATGCTGATTACTTAGTCCTTGCCTTTTGTAATTGTGTACAACAAAAGCCCGAATAAAATTTGTTGGCAGTGATATTCCACAGAGCAAGAACTGATAACGGAGGTCATTATAGAACGAGGGTAGTTAACCCATTTGCAACGAAAGATCTTCCAAGGTCCCAATCTATCAAAGTAAAATGTAAACTTTTCCAAGACTGTTCCAGTTATGATGGACATCACAGATGAACGTACCGAGAAGGTCCTTTATTGCAAAGGGCCTGTTTCAAGAATACATCCTGCAGAGGAGTGCCTTATGGCAGCTGCAGTAATAGTGGTATGACAGGGGTCACACGATGCAGTACCTATAGTTTCATGGTATAAATAAAAAGTAATTTCTGAGCATGGCTTGCCAATTTTAAAATCCACGAAATATTTTTGACATTAAGCTTATATGCAGTTTAAATTGGGTGCTATTAGAATGCGCGTGTATCTTCTTTATCTCACAATATCACAACAACGACAAATCTGCTGAAATCAAAATTTTCACAAGTTTTTAGACTTTATTCACTACAGGAACCAAAAGTTTACATTCTGTGTATCACTATTGATGATGTAGAGAAATAATTTCATAACTTACAACCGTGAATACGCACACAAAGTATAATTAGTAGCAACCTTCCATATTTATTATTTATTACAATAAGCAAATCTATAGTTATCTCTAAATACAATATACTACATCTATAAGGCGTAAACCAGCCGATTCGGTTCCAAAGTAACAAACTTTAACCCAATCTTAAAAGTCAATGATATAGTAGCAAAATCGAAGTCAACAAACATAATCCGTTAATTAAATTATCTACAAGTAGACCTCGGTTACTTAGGAAAACGTAATGGACAACCTTGTTGCCAAAAACAAAAAGGGAACATGGGCTGCGAGCCTTTATTACGTAAATCAACTTTCTGACTGATAAACAGTTAGGGCCTGCCCCGTCTTAAATTAGGAAGTATATTCCATCACTTTGAATTTTCATATAAATATTCACCATCTACTTTATATAACAGATGTATATTTTACTTTATTAAGTTAACTATAACCTTGCAATATTGACTTTTTCACTATACTGCATTACCTCTATCTTGTTGTGTGTATCGATAAAATGATTACTTTATTTATTGAGAAATACTAAATAGTTGTTGTTTGAGACGGAATTTAAGTTAAAATATTAGCCAAAACCCAAAAGAAGTAAAACACAATTTAGGTAGATATAATCTATTTTAATTTTGTATACAAAGAAACATGCATAACTGAACTAAAGAAAGCTACATATTTATGTGAAATTCTCATTAAACTACAAACGTTTTTTTACTAATTTACTTTTTTAGTACACACAACTGTACATCTAAAATTTCACAAGGTGATGTAATAATTATTTCTAGTGTACTGATGATATTGAAGCCAAAATATGTAATTATTAAATAAGATCGTAGTTATTTATGTTATATTGCCAACAGCGTTGGTTTAATATTCATTTATATATTGCACATGCGAGAATTCGAAGTTTTTACTGATTGCCACACGAAGATACATACAATGATGTTAAGTTTTTTGTTCTGCCCAAGTAAGTCATAAGTGGCAGAAAAAATAGACACGTCCATTTTTTTTTACTTTAACAAAACTTAAGTAAGTACTGCTACTTATTACGTAAGAGAAATATCATCTGCCTCCAAAGAAATTACTGGACTCATTTTTGATTTTCCACTATCCAGTCATTTGGTGTGGCCAAGGACACGGGGGAACCCTCCTGCATGACATTTTCAAACCCGCTCGGTCCTGTTCTCTTCTTTTGAACTAAAATGAAACAAGATGAAAAGCGTTAAAAATTGTTGGAACAATTTAACGTCTATTTTAGTCAACCAAGTGTGTAGGCAAAACAGAATCTTGATTGTTTTCAATTATTCAAGCGTACTGAAACAATTTTTGTTGCGTTTTTGTATTTTTTGACAGGTCTCATGTTGCCCCACGTGACCTACAATGTCTCCCTTTGTTCTACTCCCACTCACATATCATCTAGCAAAAACCTTCTTCCTCTTAAAATATTTTGAAACGTAGTTCTTTACTATTTGAACACCATAATGGTTACACTAAATCTGAAAATAACCGTTGCCCTTAGGCTTGATACGTACTGCTTCCTAATTTTTACATAGAGTGAGTTTACTTTCTGGAAATCCTGTTGTGTATTTACTTTCTTTCAATAGTCTGCTCTGTAGTTTCTATCTGAAGTATGATTTGTATGCAATAAATACAGGGAAAGTAGGCTGATGGGATGGGTCACGTTTGTAATTTGTTGTATTTTTAAAAGTCACATAGAGTTCTCACGTTTTTCCTAAGAGCATTAAAATGTAAGGTCAGATCAGATGATAATAAATTTTAACTTTTCAACGTTTGCTACATAACTGTTTTTTGGGAGATATTGATTTTCTCTTCTTTTGGAAAAGTTCAAAGAAACGCATGGTATCTACACGATAACTGTGTATTTATTTTTACCTCTGATCAACAGCACAATGTAGAAAATAGTATTGTGTGATAAAAGTGATACTCTTGAGTATACTGGAGCTTGACAAAAGAACAAGAAATGAAGCACAATGTTTGTAAGTGTATTAACCAACCAAACGATTATATCTTTTGTGCCATTCATTCATGAATTCCATACAGATGGGGATTACCAGGTACTATTGGCAAGTATAGTACTTGTAAGAAACATTGGGATTCAGTGTAGCAGTGACATGTTTTAAGTTGCCCTTCACCTATTCATCCCCTCAGTACATACATATTTATACAACAGAGTCGATGAAAAAAGTGAAAATTGGAAAGTATAAAGGAAAGTTGATAAACGGAGAGAGTTTCAAGTGTTGACATGTTCGAAAAGGATTAGTATTAAACAATACAATTCATCTTGTGTAAAAATCACTTCCGATGCTCATCCCGTTCTATTGTCTGCCGGCTAAGAATCCCTGTTGCTAAATGATCTTTCATGTGTTGATGACCGGAAATTGGGAAACAAGTGAAAATGTGCAGACATAGAAATCCTTTGGGGCTTTGTAGAAAAGAGAAACGTACATAAGGAAACTAAAAAAAAAAATCGCAAGAAAATTGTTCACAAAGAACCACTAACAATTGGTTGTACAGTTTTTATCATTACAACTGTTTGATTTACTAGTTCAGTCTAGAGACTTCTTTGCATTTGGGGGAAGCTATATATTGGCATTGTATTGATATCTGCAGTCACGCAATGGAAGATCGACACTTGAGTAGAATTGTATAAGAAGTTACACTGGGCCACATCATTGTTACTTTCCTTTCTAACTCTTTCCGTGTGGAATGTCAGAGGATTGATTAATCTGTGCAGTAGTGAGATTTCACTTGATAGGATTCAAGATCATCTTCTCATTTAACCATGACTCAGCTACGAAGTTTCACCGTAGACCAATTAGTTTTCTTTTTGTATACACCCCTTCCTCCCCATTCAGAGAAACTGATTTTCGTGCTTCTTATTTCTAATTCATACGATTTATGACGTAAGGATTGCATGATGATAGTTTTGAGAAATTGTGTGTTCTGCAAAGTATTGTGTATTCATTGAAACACAAGGGTTTACGGGACGAGCAGTCAGATTAAACTTATGGCCGATTTTCTGTCAGTTACTGTATGAATATGCCTATTTCTAGTCGTAGTTTTCACTTTTCACTAACGGAAAAACAATCAAGGCATATATTATTTTTTCGTTTTAGTCTTGCCTAGCGGCAAGGCTTTATATTGGCTACCCATCTAAAATTAAATGAGGATATGTCTAAAACAAAAAAGGAAATATTTTTGCTACAACTACGACGTTTCACCCTGATTCCATTCATCATGCAAGAGGAAAAAGTTGTGAAAGGGAAGGTTTCTATTTCATTGAAGTAGTGTATACTTTGAGGCTTGTTAAATTTAGCTTGCATTTTATTTCCTATTCGCGTGTCTCGTGTGTAAAACTAGAACTCTTTATATGAATATGATTATTACGAAAGAAATAAAGAATGAGATCCAAGAACTGAGAAAAAAATATTACGTTGAAAGTTTGAGATTTTTGTGTTTGCACAAACAACAAGGCACAAGTTAATTAACTCGCAATTTTTGTGGTAAGGCTGGTGATCCTGTAAATTTGTCACTATTGCGCAACAATTATGACGTGTTACAAGTCTCGTTTACATTTAAATAGCATTGTAGCAAAGCCTATAGTACACCCTTACAGAGCTAGCTATAAACATTTATGGGAGAAGCCAACGCCAATAGATAGAATGAATGTAAAAGTGTTTTTTATGAATGATTTTGCATTAAGATTATTTAAATCCTGATAAGAAGAGTTGATATTTTGTGAAGACGCATGAACAAACTTTTAGGCGTCACACTTCAAAACTTACTTTGATCCATCATGTTGAGCACGAAGAATACTCTGGCCGAGTTTCGCTAGCACCTCCAATACAGCCTCTGGATCATCTACCTCGATCAAAGAGTCTTTATATCTGAAAACCAAACAGACAAATAGAAAATATTATGCAAAGTACTTAAAAAAGCTTTAAATGCATTAAATGGCTCTATCAAAAGCCCATTGAAAACTATTGGATTCCTTTCTCTTCTGCAACAAAATGTATCATAATGTTGTATTATTCTTCTAAATAGTAGTATGTACGTATGTGTTGCAAACTAGCCTTCAGAAAATCATTAAATCCATTTTATTCATTGTAAGCAGTAACGAGCAAACTAAAAATTTGTAGCTTACGATTGTCAACACACAATACTACCACCGCAATGTCGACATCCATATAACCAGTTCCGTTTTATTTGTTAAGCAAAAGGGTTCTGGTTGGTAAAAGCAAAAAGGAGAAAGCAAAAACTTAAGCATATAAATACCGTACTTATTTTAATAACAAGCCAACGGAAACTGCTAAACATTCTAGCACAAAACAATTTGTCATAAAGATACAGCCTACTTTTTATTTCACATGCCCATACAAAACCATTTATTAGTAAGGTCACGGTCAGGTCAGAGCCTATCACACGCGGTTACTATTTCAGTACTTGCGGTAAATGAAATGAGCGTGTAAGTGTGTGGTCTGCCCCATTCAGCTTTCTGTTTACTCATTCCCCTCCCATTCATTCGTTTTATATTCCGTAATCACTAAGACAAAAGCGCTTAGCTGGCAATTCAAGAATGGTGACGTGAATGCATGCTTGTTTATGTCTCAATCCTATTGTCTCAAGTGACTCTAGCATAAAAAACACAGTTAAAGTGCTTTCCTTGTCTTTGCCTAGGCTAAACTATGAGCATGCCATGCTAATATATGAGGTAGTAGGAAGTACTTTTCCTCTTTTGCAGAAAAACTGTCACCTTTCTCACACACGCTAGGCCAAGCCGGCTTTTCTCCACTTATATGGGTTTTAGATATCGAATAGCTGGTGTTGCTGGATTCATTATGTTTTAGCCTAAGTGGAAGAACATTTTGTAGGTTGAGCGTTTTTAAAGATGTTTTTTTCGTTGATATATGCCCACTTTACTTGTTGGCTACAATAATGTGTGCGTAGTATAAATTTCTTTGTATATTCAAGAATAGGTTTGTCAATAGTCTACTTTTTTGTTTGCTTACTCTCTACGTAGGATTTTTCCAAATGCTAAGTAACGATGACAAAATGTTGAAAAATGGTCGAGAAAATAGAGGATTTAGTCTTGAAAGTACGATTTTATTCGTTAGAGGGAAATGAAATAAGATCCTGGCTTTGTAAGCAGATCTGACTTTTGAATAGAGGTAAAGGCAAGAATCATCGAGTTGAAACGAGTACTGCACAAAATAATCTAAGTTTTTTTTGTATTTGTTGGTGGTGTAAATACCACTACAATTTCACTCACTCCTTTCCTGTTTCCAGATTTAGGAACGAGAACTGACTTTAAAACAGACTGTAAAATCATGCAGAGCAACAAGCTATTGGGAATATGAGCTGGGATGCACATTTTTTATTATTAAATATGAAATTATGTATGTATGTATGTATGCACATGGTCGTTGGCCTGTTGGCCTTAAGGTCATTTACTTTCTTGTACAATAAGGAGCACACCTACTACCCACATCACGTTTGTCTACAACCATTGGGAATCAACATTGAAGTATTCTTAGACTTGCATCAAGTCTTGAGGAACCACATGAAATTCTACTTTGTCATTTGTTGTTGGCTTAAATAACGCTTTTATTTACAAGATGTGAAGTGAAACTAACTCACTTGAGGCATTTACTACGCTTTCTATTGCAAATGTATAATTGTACAAATCTGGCTGACATTTCAACCTGCTGCATGACATTCACAAGATTGGCAAGCTTTACAATAATCTGAAATTTATTAAAAGCAATGTGTTACCTTTTCTGAAATTTAACTTGCCAAGACACGTACAACCGTGTCCAATGCTCATAAATTACTGTATTTCAAATACTAATACCTACACCAATACGCTGCGTAGTTTCCAGTAACAATATATGGACGTTTTCAGTTGTTGCCGTAAAGACGTGTTGATACGTTCATCATTCCGAGAAGCCAGTTGCGAATAGTAAAAATTCTGTTCAAAACCAAAGCTGACTCAAACATTGATTTTATCGATACATTTTTAGTTTGGAAAAAATACAGACAAATTTTACTCGTATTGACGAATAGACACTACAACAATTCTAACGGACTGTGACTGAGAGATACATAATTCAAAGTATCATGTAATTGGTTAAACCCCTGGTGTAATTCATAATTTGCTTACCACTAAAACCTTGCAAAAAACAATAACGGGTTTAATCGTAAATCTACAGAAAAGCTTAACTAGTTATGAGGAAAATGTTAATAAATGCAAAGATAAGAGCAATCATAAAAATCTTAAACTATGGCAAGACGTAGTTATGCAGAACAAGCGGAATGATAGGAATTCAAGGTTGCAGACGTACAATGGTTAAAAGCTAATTGTTTTTCATGCTTCCCAAAATATTTATGATGATAATAATCATAATAATGAAAAAGTAAGCATTTCATGTCAAAACTACTTTTCCTCCATTTTGCAAAGCTGGGGTTAAAATTTGTAGACATAGTTGTTTCCACTCTTGACAGTAAACCAAAACTCAACTTCAAAGAAAGTAAATGTTCAAAAGATGTACGTTTTTTTATATTCTTTTGTTACTTGTTCTTCACTCCTTTACATGCCCTTTCTTTTGCTATTTACTACTACATTACCTTGAATTTGTGTAGACAGAGGGGTAGAATGGAATGGCGTGTGTTGACTGCAGAATAGCCAGGAGACTGATAATACACCCAGTCATTGCCCATATTGCTCCTCTATGCATCTGTGAAAATAGCAGAGAATTAGACGGGAATTTTAGCTCTCGAGCTTTCACTCGCAGTTACACCAAAATCACTGTAATTTACATGGATAGGTCATTTACTTGAAGAAATGCTGCATGAACGCATAAGACGACTATTATTTACACAGCGTGTATAACAATGCATATAATGTATATTGTGTAGTATGCCTAAACGTATATTTAAAGATCTAAATAGAAACAAATAGTAATTTCTTGATAATTGTACAACGATTTCCAGTTCATTTCGCATTTTCTGTCAGCACCAATGTTTGTCTGACTATACCCAATTTTGGAAAACGATACAAAATCTTTATTTTCCTACCAACTACTTCATTCTACACGCTTCATTAACACCACAGATGACTCCCACCCACACAATACGTAGTCTACACTGTGTGATGGAATGGAACTCTGAAAACGGGGGTTTACCAACCGCAGGAACCTTTTCTTTTACCCTTTTCAACAATCCTTCACGTATCTTGTGAAGGCAAGTTTCACTGAACGAATGCGATTTAAACTTATTCACTTACAATTTGCCCGTATTTGATTGAAAATCTCTACACTGTAAAAACTCTATACATGTATTTTTAGAGAAGCATGTGTAGTAAATACATTATAGACTTTACCAACAGACAACAATGTAATTGTATTTTCATCAAAGTGTGACTTGAATATTAGGCTGACTAATGGCGATTGATAAAATTAAATGATTTACGCTATAGCTGACATGTGGACGTATTTAAGTGTATATTCTCATGTTATAAGTTATGAAAATAAATTTATCCATGACCTTAATTCCATTTTGCGTCAGTGGGGCTTAATGAGACATAGTTAGTCAAAACTAATTAACACTTTCAACAAAAATTTACGCTGTGTTCAGAATAAAGATTGTCTGATTTGAATATATTTTTGAATTATATGTGGAACATTTAACTTTCAACTGTTGATTTCTTTATAACTTCATTTCAACTAATTATAACAGTGTTTCAGTCTTCCACTGAAATGAACTTGCTAAACAGTATTTCAGTGCAAAGCTATGTTATGTAAGGCATATTATCTGTGCACGACTGTCTTTATGTGAGTCAGATACATATGTCAACTGTCAGAACTAGTTTTTCTATTAGTTCAGTACACTGAATGTAGACATAGAGAGAGGAGTTTCTAAAGATGTAATAAAATTTTATAAGGACAAGGACGTAATAGTTTTGCCTTGCCATGTATAATGAATTACATAATATGCTTCTATTATACATTTAAAACATGAATTTCGCTTCATGCATTCAAAAGATACTAGTATCTGCCGAAAATACATGTTATGACCCCTGCTTGGTTAATACTACAAAATAAAAGACAACTGATTTCGAGACGTCAAGGAGCCATTCGCCTCCCTTTGGAAACTATATATTTGCCAATGTCTTCTTCTCAGTTATGGAATATGATGGGAGCAAGGCAGGCGGGAGGGAAATGACTCTCGACAAAACTAATTTAGTATTCGTAATGTGGCCACCAGTGTGAATGCGAAAACTGGTGCAGTAAGCCATCTAATCAAATCAGTTAGTCAGCTAGATAATATGAGAGCATGTCGGACATCAGTGGGATGTCAAAAAATAACACATATTTTACTTACATTTTCCTCTTCCATAACAATATTATGCAATTCCCTATTTTCCTCACTTTTAACTAACCCACGTTGTATCCAATACTACCAGCAGAATGTGGTAAAAGTAAGGAGATGGGTATACAAGGTGAAAGTAGTAAGTGAAAGAGAAAAATAAAGTTCAAGTCTAGGTCGAATAAATGCTTTGCTAGTAAAAACTGTTACTGAGCCACACCAACTTCATCAAAATAAATAGACACGAAGGAGAAAATACTCATGAGATAACTTTGGGGTATTGTGTACGAACCTCACAATGTTTGTACAAAATACGTCGCTTGCTTTGATGTTAAAATTGGTTAGGAGCTCTTGGGTTAGTCTTGCTGACTCCCTCAAGTACCCTCATTCTTTCCAATTTTTTCCTTCTTTATCTTTCATCAGGATTGCCTTTTCAAAATAATAAGTACTGGAAATAAGGAAGCATGCAGACCGCAATTCTTGTATACCACAAATGTTTATCCGCTAACCAGAAATTCGCCATTTTTTATTAATTCTCATTCTCTAGCTCTGCTTTAAAACGTTAAAGGGAAGTGGTTGAAAAGAATTATTTACTTCTGATTTCCAATGTTTGATAAGTCTTTTTAATTATGGATGCGCCAAGTATATACCAATTTGTATGAATTGCTATCCAACCTATATTATGTATTAGTGCTCTAGTCGATAATCTTAATGTTGGTAATTGTGATATTGTCGTATACAATAAATACTTATCATAAGAGAAATTTACTGAGAAAATACTATATATTGTAAAACCCAATGTATAATGGTATTATTGATAATATCCACATTGGTATTTGCTAATCCATCATTAATACGCCAATATTCCTCGAGAATTAACTAAATAATAAACTAACTTTTCAACAAGCGTATATTCAATCAAATCTATGCGTATGTCATTAAAAAGCTAGTGGGGTAGTTCATTAAATTTTCATTTATGCATACAAAATAGTGTTTGGGCACGTAAAAGCTAGTGTTTACTTGTAGAAAGGAAACATTTGATGGTGTCTCAACGGAATAGCCAGAAAACATTGGAGGTGTCGGGAATCTTTTGATAAGTTAACATTAACTAACTGCGAAAAATTGCATGAATAAACAAACTCCTCTAAAAAACTTCAAATTATATTGTATAAATGCATAGGGACTGTAACAATGCGCTTTTGACATTAACAACATCATTAAACATGGCTAGGGTTAATCAAATTATTCTTGGTCTCATCAAGAAAATCCACAAAAGTTGATTTGACGAGCTCTTCATAAACAGACTTGTTGAGAAACAATGACAATGTAAGCATGTGCATGGAGGGTAGCAAGGTTTTTGCCGTGAAGAGTCCAAATTTATTCGGTAATTAATTTATAATTCATTTAACCACTTTTTGAGTTACTGTTTTATTAGCGAAAAGTTTGTATTATGTGATGAAAGAGTCTTTGTGTGTGTGATGATGATGAGGCGGACTATATCATTGTTTCCTAAAAAATTATGAACTATTTACATTCTCCTTATCTTATTACCATAGATTACCTCCTCGTTATTTTTTCGGTGTAATCATAAAACCTGGAACGAGAGAGAAAGTTTTCTCACTGTGCAAATTTTTCCTATCATCCCATCTCCAGATAAAGTTTGTCAGTTAGAAAATAACTTTTTTAACAGCTTGCGTCATAAGACCGAGCGTGATTTTCCATCCCTCGTGATATATTAGCAAATGAGTAAGACTCATCATGATATTTACGATGCATGCATAACATCTAAACTTGGTACATTACGGCATGCATGCATGCAACCAAATCAACCTGTCCGCTTTAACCAGAATAGCATGGGAAAATAACTTTTCTTGTTGTCTGCCTATTTGTTTTTTGCTGGTGATTTGATTAGTTTGAATAAGAACCTTGTAATGTGCTTATGACTGATTAGCACTGGCTGACAAAGCATGAAATTTGTTGGTCAGACGTGGATTTATGGATTGGTGAATGGATGGACAGTATTTTTTATGTTGAGTGGGGACACACATACAAGAAAATAAATGCAGAAGCGTAAAAAAACTAACTTTATACTTGTCTGCAGGAGTCCAGAATTATTAGCCATCAGAATACGAAAACCTGTAATTTTTTTGTGGAAATAGGAGCAATAAGTTGAATTAATGGAATGTCAGACTGACGACTGTTGGGCGACTTAAGAATATGAGCTAACAAAAAAGTTTTATGGAGAAAGTACAAAATGTTATCTGAAGACAGTCACTCTGATCGTGTTTTAGCATTGCACACTTTTTGATTCCAAAATTATTCTATTAACGTGCCCGTTATACAGATGAAAAAGTTTGTGTATATAAAAAGCAAAATTAGCTTGAATATTCATTCCATGATAAAATAGAATCCGTTTATGTAACAGTTTAAAATTCATCGTATGGGGTGTTTGCGTAGGTGTTATATTTGAAACCGATTATGAAGCTATGCTTAAAAACATACCACCTCCATTGATTCCTTCAGGCTACGTTTTTAACTACATAAATGTACATGCAAGTAATTTGTAGTTACAAATCTAATTTTCATGGGCAACTTCCAAGGATTAAGTTTTCTCCTTTTCTTCCTATTTGTATCACTCTCAGAGTAAACTGCTCATAAAATTATTGTATTTCTTAAATACATTAAAAGTTGCAGAATATAAAAAATGCATATGTTGTACATACAAAACCCTGAAGGAAAGAAAAAGGAAGGGATTTTTTGGCAAGGAAATCCTCTCAGATAAATATTTCAACTTAGCTTCTAGTTTTGGTGCACCCAAGGAAAGTAATCCAAATCTTTGAATGGTGAATGGGGGTGATCAGCAAAAGTTTTTTTTCCACGCCAACTAAACTGCATCTTCCCTTCCTATATGTATGGCTAAGTGAAAGAGTATAGTATTATTGCAACACAGATTTCCTTTCTATATTTACTATTCATACAACTTTTTGGCAATCTACACGATGACGATACTGTTTGACTAAGCTGGGAAATGAATCTATCATTGAAGATGATGTGATGTTCATTCTCGGTGATATCTTCATGACCATGGCTTTGCTGCTTGGAGCAGCATCACCATCCCTGCTAGAGAGGACGTCTGGTGACCATAGATAAAACATGTAGGGTGCTGATTGATGAATGGTTCTTACTAGATCTGAAATGCTCTTTTGGCTTGTGAGACGATTGGTCAGTTTGGACTTTAAAAACTATGTTAAGCGTTTTATATAAGATAATATGTGCATCGTATAATATACTGCCGCCGTACATCTCCAATAATGGCTTATCAAGTCTTTGACAGAATACCCACTTTTGGCATTTCTTCCTGTCAATTCTAAGTAACCGGCCTAATGTACAACCAGTGCTACAGCTAAAGTTAATGAGAATACTTAGAAACATCATAATTGTCCAAGTATTCTCCTTCTGTATGTTTTTATGTGTCATTATTGCACCTTTACTTGCATTAATAAAACGATAGATACTTAAGTAGTTCGAGAAAGACCTTGGAGTTTGGGGATGACAATGGACGATGCGCTCGTTATACTGGTATATTTTGGCGTGCACTTTTACTGTCGCCGTTTTTTTGTAAGTAGGTAAGTTCATGTGTTTTATATGTACATGTTGGAAATGACGTGCATTGAATTATCATGTTCTACCCATTAATACGCCATTCGTTTCCGGACGTCATGAATGAAAGTTTAAGGATGCATTCTTTTATTACTGTGTATGTGTGTTTCTCTCTGCCATTTCTTTTAATTCATAGTCACATGAATTGGGAAGAGTTGCCTACATAACAGTTCTGACTTTTCAATGTAATGCAATACCAACTGGCTTGGCAGAAGACCAAGCTAAATGTATGTTCAAGCATGCGATTTTTTATCTTTCTTTACGAAAAACGTTGACAAAAATTTACGGTTAGTCAAGTAGAAGAATATGAGCAGACATATAAGATGCTGAAAGGTGACTTTACAGGAAGTGCACAGTTTTTCCTTTACTTGTGAACGGGAGTTAGTACATTTGGAATGTGCATAATGTATATATTTGTACTTTTGCTTTTTGGACGGAGCAGGAATACAAATTGAATTTAACCAAGAAGAACAATGGATTGAATGAGAGAACGCACAACTTTTAAAAGTTACGGATCCTTTCGCTTACTGACTTTACCGTATGCTTTGTATAAATTACATTTTATTTAAAAGGCAAGTTTCAGTAATATTCTTTAAGGCTGAAACTCTTTGCCAACAGATATGAATGCGAAAGTAGCCAAAAAGCTCCTATTTTGCACAAGTAATACGAAAGTGAAACAATATTTGTGTATTTCCACGATATTTTCATGCTAGTATGGATGGATTACTCCAGAGATGCAAGTTCACGTCACCCTCTGCCTGTTAGTCGGTCTGTCACAACTGCTGAGCTGTTGCAGTGGTTGTGTCATTGGAGAAAGGAATGCCGTTGCAACCACATTTGTGCTGCATGAGCTTTCACCATGTGCCAAGTCTCCCTCTTAAACATGTGTGACCATGAACTTTGGAAAGTATATTTTGCTTTCTAATCGCCACCTTTTATATTAATCGCCATTGAGAAATTTTATGTAATACGCTTATATTAATTTTAAAGGTGCTACAATTTGCATAAATTTGATCGATTTTGAATGAAAGATACTTCTAGTAAAATCATTTATCAATATGTCGGTCTGTCACAACTGCTGAGCTGTTGCAGTGGTTGTGTCATTGGAGAGAGGAATGCCGTTGCAACCACATTTGTGCTACATGAGTTTTCACCATGTGCCAAGTCTCCCTCTTAAACACGTGTGACCATGAACTTATATATTTTGAACCAAGTATATTTTGCTTCCTAATCGCCACCTTTTATATTAATCGCCATTGAGCAATTTTATGTAGTATGCTTATAGTATTTTTAAAGGTGCTACAATTTGCATAAATTTGATCGATTTTGAATTAAAGATACTTCTAGTAAAATCATTTATCAATAAATGGCATGCAAAAAGGAATTTCGATTTGTATGAATGAATATATCTTTTTGAAAAATTAAGCCACTTCTTACCTTGTCTGTCTTTTAGGCTGAAGTTATCCGTTGAGCCAAGGGTTTTAGTGTTTTGATAGGAAAAGACGGCACTCCAAGTAATGATTACAAACAGTACCAAAAAGGCTTCTTTTTCTTGTACCCACGTTGAAAATCTGTTTTTCGTTGTGTACGTTCTATCTTCTAGTTTCAAATGAACTTGCTACAGAAAAGGGTTAAGGTTATGAATTTTCTGGAAAAAAGCAATATGAAATTTTACTTGTAAGCAAAGACTGGCTACTCTCGCCCCGCTCTCGGAATTTGTCAGTTTCGATGACAGTTGATGTCGGATGACCAAGAAGTCTGTGTGCGACTCACTCTTGGAGCACTGTGGGCTTTATACCCAAGACCCCATCCGGTTTTTCTTGGAGAGCCTGCTCTAGCATTGTGATCGCGCAGCCCCTTTTAATTCCTTGAAGCAAAAATGTTATTACAGTCAAACTCGTATCTTTCCATTCTTGAAAATGCCCGTCTTGCTTACACATACAATTTTCTTCCGTCTTCCGCTCACACCACAGTAATGTTGCTGGCTTCCATATGTCTACGTAATAGATGGAACGCCATACTGATCCATTCCATTACCCTCATTCTCCCCCTTGACTTTTAGCTTTGGCTCACATTTGGGGAATGGAACACTATGCTACTTTGGTAGTAATATAGACAAAATATTATGCTAAATGGGGATGACTATGTAACAATTTGTGAGGTCCCTCAGCTCTCCGTTTTTGCAGTATGGAATGGTGGTGGTGCCTTTCCATACTTTGTTTGTTTCATTGGTGGTATGTGTATCCCCACACTTTTACGTAAGCAATTTTGATACAAGGAGCATTATACTACGCAAGAGGCTGTGTAAAAAATGTGTGTTATCATCATTTAAACTTTTCCTTTCCTTTTTTGTGGTGAAAGTGTTGCTTTTATTCTCGCCATCGTAATGGGTTCGATGATGACATCATACAATCATTTAGAAACATAATATCCTTACTTGTTTGCATACTTACTCTCTTTCTCTCACTCTCACCCACACTCGTATTTTACGTTCTTCTGTGAAATAACTTTCTTGAGATAATGCTTATCCTATTTACCGCTTCTAGATTCTAGAATTCAGTAGAGAGGTCCCTTTGGCTTGTATACATTTCATTGCAGAGTCAATGCCATGATGTCATGTCGGTAACGCTGCACTTACTTCGTGTAAAGGTATGTATACTACATACATACCCAATATGTACATTATAAACTGTTTTTGAAATCTGTTATAGTACATGTGGGAAATAAAAGTTGGGAAACAGGGCCACTTATGGTTTATTTCAAAGTATTGACTGTTTTTCATTTTGTTAAAACAAACTTTTAGTCTGTTGTGTTTGAATATTCCTCCTCCTCCGCAAAAACCTTTCTAAAAAGGGCAGCTAAACGCAAAGAAAACCGTGTGAAAGAAAGATAAATGTAAAAGTACCGCTCTGACTTGAATTGTATGCATACAAAACACTAGATAGGTATAATAACCTCCTCAGGTCATCTTTATGCCTTTACCCGAGCCCATTCGTCATTTCAGTCAAATTTGACACGAATCGAAATTTTACAGAAAATTTTAAATAAAAACAAAATCAGTCCGTGGGACACTATTGAAACCGTCCATCAAGTAATCAAGCTGTTCCAATGAATATTCATAAGTTTACAGTTTTTACAACTTTCGTAACTACGCACATGATAAAAAGGCATTTGCATGTTGGATTGACAAATAAAACAAAAACGGTACCCTTTCTAACATTATACTACACAGGCGATAACATAGTTTAACTATTCTCAAACAAAAACAGTTTGCATCCTACTAATTACCAACTTCTCTACTTCCCTTGCATTTTAAATCTGCTCTTTTTATATATATAACAATCAGTCGGCTTATGTATTAACTACCACGCAACACACAAATTATAAAATTGCCATGTAAATATTTTGCAATTGTGACAAGCTTTCATAGCTGACCGAGAATGTGGGTCAAATTGTATTCAAAATATAATACATTTTGTCATTTAAGGCTTAAAACATATTATTGTCTATTCGGTTTGTCAAATAATTTTACTTAAATTTATTATAATATTAAGATATGAAAAAGGTACCCCCTCATCATAAGCTGAGCGTCCACTTTACTGCAGTTTTAAAAGAACTAGCAAATTTACTTCAATTTAATTAAAATGCATTAAAAATCCTATTCTAGCTCAAAAATAATTAATGGAATGGCATAATGAGAGCATATGAGAATTTAGAGCCCTTTGCTTGCCTTTACTTTCTTTCCATGAAATAAAAAATTACGAGAATTACTATATCAAAGAAATCTACGTGCACGCATACACCAGCTGTTTTAGCACTTTTATTGCTTTCTCCTTTCACCAATAATCTTCTATCACATTATTCAACCTCTTTACTTGATGGTCCGAAATGAAAGAGGAAGAAGAAGCAACTGATTTTATTCTGTATATGTATCTTCTCTAGACCATCCCTGAATGGTTTA
>JAHZNG010001295.1:0-27174 GCA_027744375.1 Orchesellides sinensis | reverse complement strand
ACAATATTATATAGTCTATAGACAATTTCATCTCTTGCTTTATTCCTCCGCATGATTATTATTAGTGGTGGAGTACAGTAGTGAACATCTTGATCATCAACATCACCCCCAACATCGAAAATTGAGATCAGGATTATTATTGTATTGTCTATACCTACTTTTCTGTAGCTCTTGTAGACATTTATAGCATATCGCACGATAAACATGATTTTCTCATATAAAGGATTGTTTCTCAGCACGCGGATGGATTGTCGATAGTAAAAATGAAGCTCTAATAAAAAGCTGGTAAAGCACAAAAATGTGATGAAATAATGAGGGCAAGCGATAAAACGTGTGGTGATGGTATAATATATTAAAAACCCCGAGAGTTTGAGTTGCAATACACACTAACTGCAACAAAGTATCACATAGATTTGCTACCATAAGGAACAAGGATATTGATATAGTTTTGTGGATACGATAAGAGAAATTAAGCGAAATCTGAGACGCATACCTATACAATACAACATAACATATATACAATAATGTTAAATGTGCGAGCAAATGCTGACATCAGGAAGGGTAAAATTACATTTGACCGAATAACCGGAGGACTCATTACTGGAACATCCTTTTCACTAAGTTTTTGCTGATGTGGAGGAATTTTTTAGGACGTCTTTTCTAGCATTGATATAAAACATCTATGAAATTTAGAGAAAAGCTTTGTAGCTGCGTATTTTGTACCTTTTAGGACGCAGGAGTGACTAGAATATAGCATCTAATCATCACTTCATCAAAGTAATTCTCCAAACATTCAAAGCTGCACCTGACTTTCAAACAACCTGACTGATTTAAAATACACGCATAAGTTGAATTGCCATCATGATCATCATCATAATCTGAAAACAAGTCCATAAAGCTCATCAGGTAAAAAACGCTTGTGACTTGACTTGTGACAAGAAAAATTATTGTTGTGAGTGAGCATTCACTTTTTGGCTTCTAGAATCAGAATACTTAAACAGTCTTTATTTTATTAGCTGTGTGACCATATATTACCAGTACAGAATGGTAAAAATAAAATATTATGTGATTTCACATCTTCTTAAGAACACAAGAACAAGTGGATGACGACGTGACAGAAACAATGAATGCATTAGGATCAAGTCATGGTCGTACATTTGATGAGTTCATTTAAAACGGTGGTCGTTGTCGTCCCATTTGTCCCCTTCCCTCTTATTTAACCTTTTTTATGTATAAAACTACGCTAGAAGAAGTACTTAACATATTATTGTTATTACTGACTACTTAACGTATTCATGTTGACTTTATGTATATATCCATATGCTTCTCATGCATTTTTATTACATTTTATGATATTCCTCATCAGCTCTCCTCATCCTTCAAATTGCAGCTGAACCATGGCATGTGATAAGATATTTTAAAAATATTTTCTTGATGAAATCTAGTTTTCTTCATTTTAACTAATTCCATCCAACAGCCCAAAAAAGTGTCTTTGCTCTTTATTAGCATACAAAAAAAATCCTGATATAGCATCATCACCATTATCATAATTTTTCGTCTCATGATGAACAAAAATAATTACCGACAAGGACTCTTCAAAAATATATACAACAAAACAAGTAATGTATGTATCACTATGATATCATATTTTAGACTCATATATTTTATGCATGTTATTCATTGCGTGATTATTATTATTATTGTATGTACATATGTTCAGTATAAAAAAGTAGCCTCCTGCCATCCCCATCATTTTCATGTTCATGACGCGGTGATTATTAAGAATCATCATCAAAAAACCTGGTTCATTTCGTATGTAATAATGAACATGATGATGATCCTATAGTGTGTCCTACCATTATTATTGCTCTCTTGTCTTGTTGTAAAATTTATTTGAGCATCAAGCTTTTTGTTCCTCCTTTCTTCAAGTCATTTAATAATGAAGATGATGATGATCCTATAGTGTGTCCTACCATTATTATTGCTCTCTTGTCTTGTTGTAAAATTTATTTGAGCATCAAGCTTTTTGTTCCTCCTTTCTTCAAGTCATCAGCATCTCAGCCAGCATATATATAAGAAAAGCATCAACATCATCATGGCCGGCTTCTCATCATCATGATTATTATGTGACATGAATTATGTCAATGTTTGCTAGATTCCTGAGAGAAGCAAAGTAACAGAGAAAAACACATTCAACACTGAGAAAAGAAGATGTAGAAGCTTGCGGAGAGATGCTGTAATAATATGTGTGCAGTGGTCGTTGTTCTTAATTCCCTCATGAATTACCCTTTTCTTCGTCGCTCTCTCTGACGTGTCTGGCTTAAGAAAAGCGTCATCATCAACATCAAGAAACTCTGACTGCTTGCTTTATTGTTTCTATTTACCACTTACAACATAACTTACACAGGTGGAAAAGGGCACTATGTAAATAGCATATAAGATAGGGTTAATAAGAATACCAGGTGTGTAAATGACTTTGGTATATGGAAGTCTACCTAAATCTGAGCACGTACGCATATTTTTGTAAATGTAACCCCCTCCCAAACCTTGTTCATTTTGTGGACGGTGATGATGACCGTATTAATGACTGAAATGAGTCAAAACGCAGCTTCCAGAATAATACTCTTTTTAAAAGATGTTTTTTCTTCTTTTAATAATAAAGATGACAGGAATATGGAAATTTACAGGTGCATTTCATACCCCTATTCACATTTAATGACTAAATATAGAAAACAGTAGGTAATAATTTGTTTCTCTTTGGCAAAGAACTTGCTCCGCCATAATAATGCAACTTCCTAATTACAGGTGCATTTCCTACCCCTATTCACATTTAATGACTAAATATAGAAAACAGTAGGTAATAATTTGTTTCTCTTTGGCAAAGAACTTGCTCCGCCATAATAATGCAACTTCCTCATGCATTTTATATATATTTAGTTAACTATACTGGACTTATCGACAAGCAGAGGCGAAAAGCACATATGGTGTAAGTGGCTTTGTAAGCACTTCAAACAAAAAAGAGACTATAAGCTTGTGACTGTTGCTTTTCAAATGGAGTACATGGCAATCTTTACTATGTAAGCTTATGTTTACATAACCACTGACACGAGACTCAAAAGAGAAAGCCTCCTTTGTAACATGTAGCAAACAGACGTACACACAAATAAGCGTATAATGCTTTTCATATTATATATACTTGTATATATAAATAATTCTTGTTGCGTGCAGACTCTCTTTTATACGCACTCTATTCACTTCTTTCTCTCTTTCACTATATATTATGTATGTATGCATGTGTGAACTTATATGAAATAAAATGCTTTCCCAATAGTTGCCAGCGTATATTATCAGTCTTTCGACCACAACTAACAACTGTTTAGGATCACCAACATGTTTTATGCATATGCATTTTTCCTTTTTTGCATGAAATTACATATTGTGTTGGTAAGTTGGTTCATTTGAGCATTTTTCCATACTGACAACTTACTTTGCTAGTTTGGTTCTTACAAAAAAAGAACTTTGTTGCTGCTATGCATGTTCCTCTTTGAAAATGTCTGTTCCCTGTCTGTTTTCATCCGATACGTTCAGATATATTTCAGGTGTAAGCATGCATATGAGAAGAGGCTACAAAATATGTGTGCACGTGGTTTTTTGTTAATGTATTGTATATATGTATATGCACATGTATAGAACAGTAAAAAACGCTTTTATATAAACTACCAGGCCTGTTCCTTCCAAGCACCAGCCAGCTTTATGTAGTAACGTGGTGTATTTTCTTTCTCTCCCAAAAGATACCAAGATGTTTCCGCAATACTTATATTGTGTGTTATGCATATGCATATGCATTATTGGTTTTATGGTACCTTTCTTGTGATGTATGTGTCTAAAGCATTGCGTATTCATTCATTCATTCAAAAACCCAACAGGCTGAAAGAGCAACAGCAGCAGCATAACAGAAGAATTGTGTGGAGTGTGTGTGTGGTAGTAAACTCGTGTAGTAGTCCCTCACTTTTACTACGACTCACTCACTCGCTCATTCTTCATTCATTCATTCATCTTTCAACCGAGTGAACAAGCGAAACCAGCAAAACGAGAGAGAAAAGAGAGAGACATAGGAAGACGAAGACTGAGGATAGCTCTGAAACTGGAAGAGAGACCCTTTTTGTAGGTTGATGTTGAAGTTGGTGTGACGTGAAGTGATGATACTTGTTCTTGTCTTGTGTGGATCCTTTTTGGATTGGAAGCTTTTACTCTTGGCTTCCCAGAAAATAAATTCCGTCGTCACTATAATATTATGCTGGAGCATGTGGCTCCCACACGTATGTTTTCTGGCATATTCTGGGGTGAATAGGAAATATTATGAATGAGGGGATGCGAAATGCATGATTTTATAGCTTTTATATTATAATGGTCTGGGGGCTACTTGAGACAGGTAAATAATACGTATAAATATAATCACAACAATTTACACTTGTTGGCATTCGGCGCAATGCAATCTGTTTTACTTTGTTTATGATTCAACCTGCTTATTTGCATGCAAAGCAATCATCATTGCCATCAACAGAAAAAGATGGAAAAATAGCGGTTTGATGGGTTGTTCTTGTTTTGCTGTTCAGGTAAAAAAGGGTTGAAGATTTATGGGAGATGTTGATTAACAATTTAGGATTCATTCCAAAAAATTTTTTTTTCTTGTAGTCTTATATAACCAAGATGAGAATGATGATGAAATGACCATGATGGTGATAATGGTCAGACATAAAATATGAAATGAAGGATTGTAATAATTCCTCCAAGTTATAACTTTGCTCAGTGTGTTCTCCTCCTTTAAAAAAGAGTCAAGTCCGGTCAGTCGTCGTCAGCCACAGCCACGTACGTATGTACATTCATATGATTTACACAAATAACTTTTTATTCGTTCATGGTAGGGACTGAGGATGAACGACAATGACCAAAACGTATCGTATTTATTTAATGAATTTGAGCGAGAGAAATATTTTATTTATTGATATTTCTCTCAAAATGGATGCACACGCACGGCGAGCAAATCGTGTAGAAAGCGGGCAGATGTAATGCACACCTGAGCCTTTTATATTTAAGATCCATATTTTTTCTTAGTCTGTTCATCTTGTGTATTTTCACTCTCCAAGTTTTTTCTATGTAATCGCACCACACCACCAACCTCTACCACCACCAAAGTCTCAGCCATCACCAAAATCACCATCATCATCATTTTCATCTCATCTCAATTCAATCAAGCAGACTTGAGCATTTTGCCTAGCCCAATAGCCAGAAACTCGTCAATATATTACACGAAAGATTACAGAGATGGACAGGTGAGATATAAAAGAATGAGAGAGGCATGCAAGCGATATTTATACTGTGCGAGCTGAAATCTAGAAGACACATTCCGCTCATATTGCGAGCAAGCAGCCCTCCTTCCAATAATTCAAGTTTAAAAAAAGGAGAAACACACACACACTCGACTCTCATCGTTTCTTCATGGTAATCAAAAGAATAAGGATGATTTGAGAGTGAGCATAGTGTATGACTTTGCTTGTTTTGCTCCTTATTGCCAATGCAATTCATGAACAAGTCAGGATTGCTCTTAAATAATAATTTTTTAGCCTTAGTTTTTCACTCCAACTGTCATCCATCCTGTGTTGATGATACACGTATCCACGTTTGAATTAAGAAGAGCAATATATAAGTCTGCGACGCATGAGAGGTAGGCAGGTAAGAGCAAGATGCTTTAGTTCATTGTTCATCGTGTCGTGCGGCAGTAAGTCAGTCAAAAGATGACAGGTTAGACATGTGCATGGATATACGGACCAGTCATAATTTTTATGATTAGTCTCTTTTCTTTGAGTAGAAAATAATCCACAGATACATATGCATGTATAAACACAACTGCTTACAAATATTAAAAAAACCTATTTATTCTACAGAATATATGTACATATGTGTGGATGGAATGTACTATTGATCGTGTTTCTCCCTCCGTAAATTGATTACGATATACAAACGAACTGTATGTTTTGCCATTTCTAAATATTCATCTACAATATCAACATTATCAAAAGATTGTTCATATATAAAAATTTGAAGAAAAATGCATTTTCTGAATTAAAATCTTTAAAAGACTCTTTCTAATATGATATGCATCATCATCTCAGCAGCATTAACACGTGTAGACGCGAGCCGGGTCTGAAAGATGAAATGCCTCTCATAAGACACACGAGAGTGTTTGTAACATTCCATCATCAGACAAATATTCACTCATTTCATCTCTTCTTGTTAAACACTTTTGATTAAATGAGAGAAGCTTGATGATTATGACTCTAATGAACCTTGAAACATCTCTCGCATTATCAAGCCTCCCCGTCTTCACTCCATTTCCCCCTTTTTAAATATGTACATTCTCTTTCCTCTCTATAAAAATGACGACCTACTGCACTGCATACACTCAGCCTTGAAGAGACTCTTGGAGCGAAAGGCAGCAGCACCAGCCAACATTTCCTTCTTTTTTTCTGACTTCGACCCTCTCTCTCGTGTCTTGGCTAGGAAATCTGAGGGAAGAAGCTGTATGCAAACTGCTGCTGTGATCTTGACTCTTTTTGCTCTTGAGGAAAGAAAGCATGGATGAAAGCGGTATAACGAAAAAGAGCGTTTCATTTCTGTGTGTGTATATGTAAGTAGGTGAAACATCAAGAGGATTCTTGTTACAAGCATGTATTTATACGCATTTACTTAGCTCCCACTCATCCACCGCCAGCTTTTCTCCTATTATTTCCCTTAAGAACTCTTTACAGCAGCCCACCTACCTTTCTCTTTCCGTGTCTCATTCTCATTGACACATTGCCTCTTTAAGATAATATAAAATGCTTGATTCATGCTTGTATATAAAAGCATGGCGTTAGCAATCCCATTGCATATTATTTTTGGACCTCTTTCACCATCACCGAGCATTCATCAAGAAAGAGGGGAAAGAGTGAAGTATTTCTAGATCTGTGTTGTGCTGTCGATGCAGAATATGTAGGAAAAAGCAATTCTTTTTGCATTGCAATTTTCACTCCAGTGCGGATATACATATATTTGTTTGTACCGTGAGTGTGTGCCCTTGTGCACACGAAGACAGGCAGATGGACGGCTTGTTGGATGGAAAGGAAGTTTAAGTAAATGTATGGAGAACAAAAAGTTTGTAATACATTACATATCATCATACATCATCTTGTATCAGAGAATGATCTCTTGTTGTAATGTATGAAATTGTAATAAGAAAAACAAAAGTAACCTCCTTTTACTCTAGTTACTTTGTGTGTGAGCTTGAGTTGAAAAACACCAGTCAGGCACATACACACAGACACACATCACATCACCAAATAATAATAATAAGAAAGAAGACGAAAAGGAGACTGGTGCAATGCATAACTGGTGTTCACAAGGAAAAGAGCCATAACTAAAAAATATATACATAAAAAGTGTATTATTGCTTTTACATATTTTTATATGTGTACACTTTAACAAACTAACAGTTCAGTCAGTAAAAACGAAGAGTTATACGGATAAAATACTTATATTAAAAACTTCTTGTTCGTTACGAAAAAAATAGAAGACGAAGAAGAGTGAAGTAAAGTAAAGAAGAAGTAGTATGCTTATGCTTTTTTTCTGCTGGTAATATGCTTTTGCTGCTGCTGTTGAAGAAGAAAAAAAGGAACCTCGAGAATTTATCGTTAGTTCGGCGTGATTCGTGATGGCAATAAATCGTCACGGCAAAGCATTTTTGTGAGAGATTTGTAGCCCAAGCCCTCCCCTCAGATGCGGACTTTTGAGATTTATGTTTGACAAGTGACATTCTCTAGTCCCCCCCACTAAAACCAAACCAGCAAAAGAAGAAGGATATATAGAAGACGAGAGAGAGAGAAAAAGAGAAGAAAAGAGTGAGTGGTGAAGCCAGCCAAGCTTCAGCAAAGAGAGAAAGAAAGAGAACATAACGCAGTATAAAAAAATATCAAGCAAAGCAATATCATCTCTAGTTTTTATATATCTTTTGCCGACTTTTAGTTAGTTACTTAAAGATGGAAAAAAGTATAAAGCACAAGAGTGAAATAAAGCAAAAGAGCGCACACACACACGGACGTTAAAAACGTAAGAATGAGATGAGAAGACGAAAAGCACGGACCAACCTATATTACATATTATATATATGCCATCATCATCATTCTCATCAACAGCAGCAGCAGCGGCTAGAAATCATTCTCATCTCATCCACACAAGGAGCCTAATAAGAAAAGAAAGAAGGGAACTCTTCTCATTCTCTCTTTCGTCAGTAGAAATAGGAAAAATACCTTTTGCTATATTATCCACATTATTATTTTTATTATTATTATTACCAGCAGAGGAGAGTATTACTACGTAATTTTTTTTTCTGCATGTACAGAGATATGTATATATTATATATTACACACACCCCCTTCCCATAGTTTATGAGACACATTACTCATATTATAACAACTAAAAACCAAGTCATCTCATCATCATCATCAGCAGATTTTCCACCTCTTCTTACATACTTATGAGTAGTTGGTTTCTTCGTGCCTTCATTTTCATGGCTCTTATTCTTTCGGTCCGCTCTTTTACCCCGAGATGTGTGATGCTCTCATGTATGATGTCCGGCTTATTATGATTTACACATGTTCTCTGCGTATATTAAGAGAGAAAGAGCATGAGAATAATATCATGTGGTATGGTGATTCATTCTTTTCTATTTCATTCCAACTGCAGTATGTTTGTAACACATACACATAAGCTAATAACATTATTATTAGTNTTCTCTGCGTATATTAAGAGAGAAAGAGCATGAGAATAATATCATGTGGTATGGTGATTCATTCTTTTCTATTTCATTCCAACTGCAGTATGTTTGTAACACATACACATAAGCTAATAACATTATTATTAGTGTCTTCTTTCAACCCTATTACAATTCTGGCACTTTTAAGTATCCCATCATCCAATCCTCATCATACAAAATGTTAATCTGATTACAAACACCAGCATTATTTCGTCAAAGATCATCAAGAGAGCTGCCATTATGATATGAGGATATCAAACTAATCATCAAACTCAACTGATCGCCGTTGTCGGCAATTTATGAATATTTCTTTGTCTTATTCTTATTTGTAATGTGGTAAATAAATTAGGAAAGTAATACAATAATTTCTGTAAAAATTATACCAAAAGAAAAACCTGATGCTGACAAATATTTATGAAGCAGTCAATCAGCCGACCCCATTTTCGCTTACCACCATAGTGCCATCATTCATAAGTGTACAAATAATAAATTTAATTACGTTACAGGTTGTTGTTCTTGTTTTTAATGGGGGCTGTGTGTGTGTGAGATTCACATTATTGATGAAGAAATAATCCAATAAGTTGCTAGAAAAAGAAATTACTCTTTGTAATGCTTACTTTGTAAAAAATGTTGATCATAATATGTAGCAGCTTTGTTGATTGCTCATGCCTTGTCTTGTTCTTAAAGATGACTACTTAAGTTGATCATGTTTATCAATAAAAAAATCTCTGCCTTTTTTCATGTATTGGACACATATTGTGTAGTAGTGTGTGTGTCGAATCACCAAAATCATAATTTACACCGTCCATCCCATTTATTCTGGTTTCTCAATGTAATTTACATTATATCCTGATGCATCATACATAATGTACCCACTTGGGTGGAAGCAATAGGCAGAACAAATGCTTTAATGCAATATTATAGGCAATGACCGAGTAGGGACTGCTGTTTATTGGCACTCCATAGTATATGTTTTTTATGAAATACAATATTATTTTGAAGAAGCAAAACCAAACCACGCCATATCAAAAAATTGAGTGACCATTCATCAATCGTTATGTACCTTTATACTAATTAATATCGGATTCTGGTCGCTCATTCAACCACACGACCGAAAAGCTCCTTCGCCATCATCATCCATCCTGGACATGGAAGTCGTAATAATAATGGAACTCGTTCGTCTCATTCCCATCTCCCATAACATTACTTCAAACCACGCCATATCAAAAAATTGAGTGACCATTCATCAATCGTTATGTACCTTTATACTAATTAATATCGGATTCTGGTCGCTCATTCAACCACACGAAAAAGAAATACAAGTCTCACGGAGCCATCGTACATCATCCTCATCAGCAGTACACAAAAAGAGAAAAACAAGAAAAAGGATATCATACATATGCGCGTGAAGGTATGGCATATGGGAGCAGTGAGCCGTGTCGTAATAATTTTTGTAAAGATGACTTGAAGAGAGAGAGGAAAAATTCCAAATCCGTCATAAATATATCTTAGAAAAAAGGTTGAAACCAAGTGGTTACCACCTCCCTACATATAAGATTTAATACATAACAATCATCCCATTTTCTTTTTCCTCTTACCCTTATACTCCGCTAAAACCATCCATCTATCCAATATGCATAAATAACTCTTTTCTCTCTTCTCAAAACTTTTCTGATGGAGTACATTAAATTTATATATTTTTAGCAGAAAAAAATATATTTTGTGTGTAATGTTTTCGGGGAAAAACTGGTTGGATCGATGGATGAATGGTTGTGAGGATGATGGGAAACTATAAAAAGAAGTAATACTTTAAAAAGTTGACAACAAGGCGCATCCCTGTCTTAAACCACGCATGATGAAGATGATGTGTTATTGCAACCAGCTGTCACTGAAAAAAGTGTACAAGGACACAAAGACTGCGTACTTAACATATGCATAGATATTAGTTAGTAATGTTATGGGAGATGGGAATGAGACGAACGAGTTCCATTATTATTACGACTTCCATGTCCAGGATGGATGATGATGGCGAAGGAGCTTTTCGGTCGGATGTGAAATGTGGCTATAAATTGACTGATTTATGTCTTCTCTTTCCAAAGTAAAAATGATACATATTTACCTCAAACAATAAAGTGAGTGACGAGCAGGATTCTTTGACGTGAAGTAGATATGTACACTTATATACATAATGTGATCATTCTAACTTGTTTCCTTTTCTCAACAAAAACCCATCATAGAAGCGTCTTTTGCATAATACAAAAGCACACTACTGATTAGGCTAACCACACACCTACGTGACGTGATGAGATATACCTGCTCATTTAATACTCTTCTGTGTACGAACTGGCTGGACTGACTGACGTGAAGAGAGGGAGAGAGAGAGAAGAGAAACGAATTGGACCATATTTTATCCAGACTTCACTCACTTTTTGAGTGAATTATTGTAGGGCAAACAGTAAAGTGCAGGACAAGAAAATGAGATGAAGGAGCAAAAAAAAAACAGAATGTGTTTTAGACTAGTCTGCATTTTCATACTTTTACATGATACCATTATGCTTGCGCCACTTCAGCAAAATGTAATATTCAACATGGAAAACAATAATATCATAATGTCATCCGTACAGGGTTTAAGTAAGTGTAACCATCATATCGCCATCACAAGTCGTCGTTTATGCTCTTCTGGCATAATAAGAGGGCAAAAAATAGGGGAATCACTATCAACCACGGATGAACAGAAAAATTCATGGAGCCAGTAGTAAACACATAAGAAGAAGAGTAGATCAGTAAAACAGGAGCTTATGAGAATTATCCATGATGGCATTACAACTCGGACTGTTCTAGTCTACAGCAAGTTCTGGTTGAAAGTAGCTTCTGAGGATGATGATGATGAGAGGCGATTCAGCCTGAAGCGAGACGTGTGAGACAAAGATGACAACAATGACAAAAAGAAGGAGAGAAGTCATATTGAAGACAGTCTGAACAGCTCCAAGACTTGTCTAAGACGGATGGACATATATATATATACATAAGAGCGTCACCTTTATGACGCTTAGTTGATTGACAAAAGGGAATCATCACCATCATCATGACCACCATTACTGTTTTATACTCTCATTGTACAAGTATAAAAGGTTGTTAAATACCTATACAAAATGCATATGTAATATACATACGGACAGTAATAAAAATAATCCGTCTTCACATCTTCTCCATTACTGGACAAAAAAAGGATCGGGGAATGAGTCAGGAGTGCGTATATAATAGCCATCTTAGAATCCGGGATATGTATGTATGAACGCGGATGTTCATATAAATATGTTCACACTACAGTGACTGGATCTCGTCATCGACAAGTCAACCCCAATGACAATGACAACACCAAAAGCCATCAAAATCCTCCCGTACAATATATACATATAAACCAATGGATATTTGTACTTATACAAAAGTATTACTTATATATACATTATGTAGCTTTACAAAGTCACATTCCCATCTCGTCGTTTCTTTTCTTCTTCATTTCTCCCTCTCATATCATATGTTGACGAAGTGACTGACTAGTGATTTGTGGGTGATGGAATAATGGCAGAAGGAGATGAGAGACGAAACGACATATATACCGTGTGTGAGACGAAGAAGAACGTGAACTCATGAAGGATATTTATTGTGAAAGGGTTGTTGAAGATAAAAAAGAAAAAAATGTACTGAGCTTGTGCTTTTTGGCATGACATGATTATTGCTCTGTGTGTACGTTATATGTGTCCATAGTATTCCGTTTGTGAAGGTACTTATTGATAAGTGATATAAACCATATCACATACACACAAAAGATATGCCTACCATATATCATGTCCTTTGGTTTGTGTGCACCATTGCATTGCACTAGTGAACTGGAACGCTATGAAAATGAAAGGTACCAGTTGTATTCCCAAAGCTCCTTTACGCTGGAAACTGGTACTCCAGTATTTTGGCGCTGGGTACTATGCAAAAGCTGGTAAAGTTTTTGAAGACGGAAAAAAGTGTACAAACTGTTATTACCACTAGCTAACATTTGATGTAGTTAGTAATAGCATTTTACTAACGTTACTACTATATACCCTCCTCGTAAAAGTAATATTTAGGCAGACCTTTCATATATATGTACATGTACGTATGGCAGTTCAAAGTTGCAGTTGTTGGATATGTATGCTCTCTTAACGCTTTAGGTTTTTGGTGCGGCTGCTGCAGCAATGTGTGTGTATGTGTGTAAGCGAGAGAAGAGGAGAAGAGAGAGAGAACAGAGAATGTGGAGAAAAGCCATCAAAGCTGTCACATAATTCACCGGGTTTTGAGTCTGCGATTCATCACGGGGCGACTCTCTCTCTTCACAAGAAGGCATCAAACGCTTCCAAAATATATAATTCTTACCGTTTCTGACAACCCAAATGGCCCTGCTCTTTTTATATATATCTTTCAAAAAAAGCAAGAGGCAGTTAGTAATAGAAGTTTTAGTAATGTTTTTCAACTATTATCATATAATACACACAAGCATTCTCTCATTCTCCATTCTATGTGTATAATACATACATACATGATAATAAAAACGTGTACATATTACACAAAACTTCTGTCTCTGGCACAGCAACTAAGGCATGCCATATTACGGCTTTTTTGTCTATCCATCCACTTTTGCTTACTAACTTCCAAAAAGCCTCCTCCAATTGCTTATAATATAATGTCGGGACCAGGCCAGGCCAGGCGGGTTATTATTGCATATGGCCATCAAACCTCCGCCATCCGCCATGTCTATAATATATCCTCAGGAGGGAGGAGGGGGGGCCCCGGCGTGACTGTAAATTATATCTTAATGTATGGATACGAAAAAGAGTCCTGAGAGAAGACGAAAAGAGAAGTGGAAGTCACATAAAACAACGTGGCAACAGCAGCAGTAGTACCACCATCACTAACAAAAAATATTAGTTTTGGACTAATATTACTTTTTCGCTATTATTACTAAAAAAAGCAGTTTTCCACATTGAAGAGAATAGATGATGGGGATATTACCATTATTGTTATGATCATGATGACGACCAATGTCTAAAGAAAAATTCCTTGGGAAACATTAAAAATGCATGGTAATAGTTAAAAAAGGAATCTATAATATAATTACGAAGGAAAGGTACACTCATAAGTTTAAGTGTGACGGACTGTGATGGAATACTAAAAGCGTCATCAGCCCTGCGACAGCGACAAACACGAGATCCCTTGCCGTACGAATATACGATGTATCCTTATTGGTAGGCATTTAAAGCATTTGTACACGATAGAACAAACAAAGAGCTCATTTTATAACTAAAACAATGAGAAATAAAAAAAAACATTTTTTTGTATGCGAAATGCCAGTTATCCCTATATGAATACCTAATACATTTTTTTTTGAAACGGTTGCTTGTTTTCTTGCATGACATTATATACAATGTTATGTCTAAAGGTATGCACCTTTTGTGTGCATTAATGAAGTCCTCGCCGTCATCACCTTTTAAGCATGTAAGTGTAGTCGCTTGCCTGGCTCTCTCAGCGCTCATTTCTCAAGAGACTTCAGAGAGCAGTTTACGATTACTTTACTAATGTCATTACTACTATTAAAGCTGTACACAACACAAACACAGCAGCCGCACTGTGTGCTCTTGGGTATTTCAAGAAGTAAAGGCTTTCTATAGATACTTGTCCCTTTCTTCACTTGGCACTTTCCATGTAAACTTGTGCTACTACTTCTTCGCTCTTCTACAAAAAGGGAATATTACCAGAAGTCGTTTGTACAAGTGTGGTGGTGGCTGGTTTTTGGTAGTTAGTTAGTTGGTAATAAGCAATGCGTCATAATATCAAGGAGACGGCGAAGAAGAGGAGACGTGATATTGTGTCAAATTACTTGCATGTAATTTATTATCAACATTAGTTTGCATGTAAGTAATCCATAATAATAATGGTCGGCAGGTGGGTGGAATGTTTTAACGTTACTTATACACAAAGTATGGATAGATGGATGGATAGATGAAGAATGAATGTTGAATGTGTGCTGGGTGCATATGTATATTCACATCGAATTTTTTTCTTTGAATAGCTACCTAAAATATGTGTACAGTTTTTAGATTTATAATACTTTTGCTGAGAAAAAAATGCATATTTTTTGTGTGGAGGTATAAGCTCTTCTTTGAAAATCGAGTTTTTGGACCTGCCTGTCTGGATGGACTGCTGATGGATGGCCGGGTGGGGTTTTTGCCCATTATTATTGCGTCATGCTTAACAACACTAGCACAGCACTAATATTCATGCATGTTTCTCTATGTAAATGATTGCTGTTGATCAGAATCAGAAGCTAGTCATAAAAACGAGTGTAATATGAATATGTATGGATGGAGTAAGGTTAGGTATTTAACATTACAAGTTTTTTTTGTTAATTTCTAAAAGTATATTGTGAAGGGACAGTTTTAATATGAAACCGGAATCAAAATGCAATGTATCATCATCATGGCAAGACATAAAATAGTGGTTTTTCTCATTTGGCACCAGTCGTACCAAATGGCAATAAAGGCATTAATTTTTTGATGGATTCCTCAGAAATGTTTTCAACATATGAGAAAGGGGGAAAAAGTTGTTACTATACTTGCAATAAAACCATGATTTGTGATTATGATTAGAAGCAATATTGATAATCATCATTTATATTATTATATTTTTATCCACTCATAAATACCCGACACACATTCACATTTCTTGGCTCGTTTGATAATGGCTTTCACAGTGAGACTGGAAAGGACAGTCATTCTTTTGATTTACTGAACTGGCTTTTTTTCGTCAGACACTGTCTTTCTCATTTTATGTAATGTTACAGTGTGTAAGTGTGTATGTGTTGCTGTTAATGCCTGGGATAAGAAGCAGATCCGAAAAATCTGACAGGAAAATGTAAAAGCGGAGAAAGAAGGATTGTGACATTAGCTATCCCGTCGTACGTACATATTACATTACATTAGCGTTAATGTGCAGTGCACTTGTGATTTTTGCTCGCGTTATTATTATTATTACGGTTTTTTATGCAGGTTTGTTAGAAAACGAAATGACACTATAATATTGACTATGTACCTATAATAATGTCTCTTTACAAAGTAGTTTTGTATGTTATTGAAATAAGACGGACGAGGAGAAGATTGCGCTAGCCTTATAGATCAGTTTGAGCTTGACTTTTTGGAATCTAAATTCCATCGTGTGATGACAAAGATGTATGATTATTACACGTAATATTGAAGATAAAAAGGGGTTCAAAAGCTCACACATATTATTATAGTTTTATGCGTGTCTTTTAGTATCAGTGTGTCTTTACAAGGAAACATGTTAATGGATGCTGTAATAAAAATGTACCAAAGTTGACGACTCTCTCTCTCTCTCTCCTTTCAATCTTTATGGATGGATGGCGCATACTGAGTAGAGTGAGAATTAGAATATAATTTTGAGTCGATGGGAAGGAAAAGCTGTGTTACATTTCGGTAACCATTAGAAGAGGGAATTAACCATGTAAATATTACATGATACACATGATGACAAAGTTGCTTACACACATGGGGGCGTGTGGGCATATGTATCGTATGGAAATCACATAATATTTGTTTTTCCTCTGGTTTACTATACCTTAAAGTCGTATCAGTCAGTCGTCAGCCAGTCAGTCAACGTCAGATCATCCGTCGACAACTCGTCATGTCCCAAATTGTAGTAGTCATAATAATAACCCGTATAATGTGCTACACACTCATGTTTTTTTCTACTTTGGATTGTACAAAGTAGCTAAGTATGAGGAAATAGCTTTAGGGATACGGAAAAATCTTGAAATGTGAAACTAATTCCGATCTAAAAAATCCTTTCCAGCAGAAATCCACTCTCATTCCCTGACTGAATGAGTAACACAGGCTATTAACAGTGAGTGACTGACTGGTTGACTGATGTATGAAGATACGGATGAGAAGATGCTGGTGAAGGCTATGATATTATGCAAAACAGTTTTTTTTTCTACGTTGTTTCCCGTGCTATATGGTTAACTTGGTATAAAGTATATACATAAAACAATCCCTTGACATTTTATGCCGTTATACATCTGTCCTGTTGTTTTGAAGAAGTTTGGGAGATATTTTTATGCAATGCAACGGATTGTATCTTGTATATACATAGCTTGATGATGATGACATGACGATTCTTTATTTCTTCTCTCACCGTGTGTGTGACTGACAACAAGCACTTGTGTCACATTTTCGTTGTCTCTTCTTCATCGTCTCTCTCTCTCCCTGACCGACCGAGATTTTTTTTTCAGAGAGTGACTGACTGAATGGTTCTCAGCAGATCAACAAGAGAGAATTAGGAATGAGGAATCACGCATAGTGAGACATGTTTTTCCCTCGTAATTTATGTATGGTTTTAAATGTATGATGATGATCTAGAGTGCTCGGATTGCCTGCTATTGCACCGTTCGTTGATTTTGATTGACTAGCTTGGCTGCTTCCTCATATATATTTCTGGTGAATATGGGTTATATCATGTGACTGTGACACTAATAATGAAAATACGTCCCGTTTTTATTTGACTTTCCACGGCCCCAAAAAAATTATACCAAGGAGAGAGCCAACCGATATGTTAAAGTGAAGCAATGCATCAACATGACATCAAGATCGGTTAATCCAACTGAATATAAATCCGTTTCTCGTCTAATTTTTTCGCAAGAAAATACTACTACTGGTTTATATACACTTGTGTTGATTCGGAAAGAGAATCTATTATTGCCAAGAAACAACCTTCTCCGCCACAAGTCATTTTTATTACAGAATCCACTCATCCCATATCATCCGTCTCTTGATGATGGTGATCTTCGCCACTAGCAATCTCAAGGAGAGAGCACATCAGTTTTAGTTTATTCTTATATTTTATTTAGGCGCTTAATAATAATAATGCTTTTATTTACGCGACAACGCCAACAGCCAAAAACCATCAAAATCATTTAGAAGAAGGATGATAATAATAATGATATAAGGATAATCCGCCTTGCTTTATCTTTTCTTGTTGGCGACGACTAATAATAATAATGTAATGCAAGCTTGCTTATGAACAAAAGGAGTATGTATTATACATATATTGTGAATACACAAAGAGACGGGCAGATCTTGTCCCTTTCTTTCTTCGTCACATAGTTCCTGTCAACAGAGCCACGAAAATGAGCAGGAACAGAAGAAAGAAAAGTGCACAATAACAGTTGTGTAGAAGCTAAAAAGCAAAAGCATCATCTTGTCATTTTTTACTGATAGCTATACCTACATGAATATGTACCTATAAAGCATCTCTATAAATATACAGGGTGATATGGGAAGGAGAGCTCATCATCCATCCCTTAAAGAGATCACCAAACCATCACATCAGTCACCTCTCCATTTTCCATAAGACATACAGACGTCAACTCAGTTTGAAATATAATTCGCACCACATGTCAACTATTAATCTGCTCTCGCGTAGTTGTGTAATAGTAATAGCTTTCGCTTTATGCATTCTAAAAACATTCTTTGCTAAAAAACTTACATGAGATGCGACGACTACCATGATCATGATGATAGGGAAGGAAAGACATAGAGAAGTGGTGAGAAATATTTCCAAAGTTTATTTTAAGAATCAGATTGATGTCTTCTGGTTTTTTCAAAATGATAGTTGCTCATATAAATGCATGTGTCCCATGCTTCTTTACATGTCTACCTTATCTTCTTACCAGATTTAAAACTAATATATTTAAAACATAACATGAAATATTCATTTTTCAATGGAAACACAATATATGCTAATCTTTAATGGAAAAATTTCTTGGTGTTTTGATCATGTTGCCGAAAGTTGGGCTTAACCAGATTAAGCTTTTGTGCAGTCAAGTCAAAGTTATAATTCGGAGTCTAAAAATCATAACTTCCATTTGTTTGTACTTGTATTTACTCGTCTTTTTTGACTAGGTATGTATGTTTTGAGCTGATAACTGCTTACCCGGAAAATATACAGGAATTTTCAGGTATTTAGCGTCAATTTAATGTACAGGAGATTCATTGTGTCTAACAATAAAAATGGTAGAGTGCACAAGCACAATTGAAAGAATTGCATTGCAGACGATGAATAGTTTTTATATCAAGTAAAGTATGGCAGATCGTTGTTTGTTGACTGATTGACGGAGTGAGTGTTGGCTGAAAGCGGAACAAAAAAAAATGTTTTGTAGGGTAAAAGCTTGAATAAAGCATTCCACAAGTTTTTCCGGGGTGGAAAAATAAATGCAATGCGTATTTACACATACACACAGGAAAATGTATGTCGGAAGGAAAGACGCTGTAAAATGCAAATGTACATAATATGTTATATGAACATCCTGTTCTAACACTCACTCTCTTCATGATATGAGAAGGAGGAGTGGAAGATCACCGAGAAAGAGCATATAGGCATGACAGTATCTGTATGAAATTAGATGAAATGAAGACGGCTCAAACTGACTCATGTCACAAGTGAAATACACGCAGATACAAGGAATAGCAATAAAAATCTTGGAGTTTCAAGAGATGCATTACTTTTTCCTCAAATTGAGCTAAAGAGAAATGAAAATTGCAACAGAGTGTTTTTCACTTTTGTTCACGACATCCCGTCAAACTGTGTACTCCCTGTCTGCCCCATACTTTTCCATCAAGCTTTAATTCTGATTTGACTAGTGTCAATTTTTTTACGACATGTGTTTTCTTAATTAGCTCAAACTACAGTCAGCAGCATTCCGACTTATTTTAAAAGAATACTAGACTACATTATCCGCTTAATTTGTTAACTCTGTCGCAGGTTTCCACTAAACTTGACAATATTGTGTCAATGTAAGCAAAAAAAAGTGATTTTGAGATTAAAGAAAAGATACATGTGGCAAAAATACTAAAGTTTCTTATACTCATGCACTTACATGATATGTATAAAAATGCTTATACATAAGAATCGTCAAAATGACAGGAACCATATTCCCCCTTCCCTTCCCGCATGGCTTTTCTTTCTTACTACGGTATAAAAAAAGGATGACACAAGACACAAAGAGCGATTACTTATAAAGATTTTTTTGAGGCGAGGAACAAGAAGGAGATCACATACACATAAATGTGAACTTTACCATTATTTGCCTTCTTGCAACCGCTCTATTGTTTTGTGTACTCATAACACTACCCCTACATGCGAGTGAAAAAACCTGTCATGTAAATAATAATCCTGTGTCTTTTTGTTTCACATCTAAAACGAACAAGAGAAAGACTGAAGAATTTCTCTTGTCTATTATATATTTTACTAAGGAGGCGCAAGTAAAATTGCTTGTGTTTGCTCTCTCTGTAAATTATATACGTAATTTTCCGTGGTTTTCCTTTCCAACTAAGTTGCAATGAAGGCAAATTATATAGATGACATTAAGCAACTAAAGTAGTAGCAGTTTTAGCTTGGCGTATTATTATTATTGTTAAATGCCCTGCTATTCTTTTATACTCCTGTTTTCTTTCTTGTAGAAAAATTGTCATTTTAATGATCTTTAGCCTGTCTAGCAAAAATGAAGTGGAGGATGCTGACGATAATCACGATGATGTTAATGGTGATTTCCTCTATTTTGTATTTCTTCATCTTCACTTCCATCCTATTTTGTATATGAGTCTGTTTAAAGCATTTTTTCCTCAAAAGAATTTCTCACTATGTACTTTAAGCATTACTGTGTTATATACATTTATACGCAATGTTTTATTAGTCATCCCCTGAAATAATGTGACTGAAGCTTAAAACAGAAAAGAATTCCTTAGGATAAAAATGATGGGAATAAAAAAACAGAGAGGATAACAAACAGAAAGGAATTGGATGAAGCCGCAGCAACAGCGCAGCACTTGCTCCATGACATGTTTCCGTATGTATCCTTCTTGATGATCTTAAATACTCTTTGAGTCGACATCTAAAAATTTACCTACTTAATAGTCCCTTGTCTTTTCATTTTTCTTCCGTGTACAAGTAAATTATAAGTAGTACTTTGTGTGTATAGCTACTTATAAACCTGTATTATTGTTACGGTTTTTTTAAAGGTGATCACCTTTTTTTCCTCTCTCTCCTCTTTTGAGAAATGGATGAGTTGCCGCCGCCTGCTGCCTACAGCCACACCACACTCTACCGTCATATCCTTTTTAACATCAACATTATCATCATTATTTCACACATTTTCTCTTTTCCCTAAATCCTAATACGACCTCCACTCAACTAAAGACTCTGTTTTTATACCTTGCTCACACTCTTGACACTTTTGTACATGTTTTTCCATATACAAAATACAAATGCATGCATCATCATGTCTTTTTCGTCTTGATCTCTTCTTCTTCCTCTCATAATCATCTTTTACTTTGCCTCAAGACATCAGAAGACATGTAGCTCTCCAGATATTTTTTACTGCTTTTTAGTCTAATCTCCACGTGAGAAAATGGACAAATTTTCGTGCAGAAAAGACAAACAGGAGAAGAGATTAGGACACAACGAGCAGAAGAGGGAAAAAGATGAGAAAATTTTTGTAAGGAAATGAGCGACATTTTTACATTAAAAATGAAACAGGTAAATAAAGTAGTGTAAAACTAAAACGGATTTCGTTCTTCTTTCTGACTGCTTCCATTATTCCATCATCAACCATGCCATTGCATATAGCTTATATTGTTGTGATCGTCATCATAACACGATCATTATATACATAATCATAATAAGAATGTAATGAGCAGCCATCAAACTTTCATAAAAAAAATCCATGCTGGCATGTGGCTATGAACAGTATATAACACACGATAATGAAAAAAGGTGCACCGGTTGCCTTAATGGTTGATGATATGTTTGACGGGTTTGGTTTTGGTTGTAGCGTTCAACTGGAAATATGTACATAATATGTAATACATATACACATTTTTTTGTTTTGGATTTATTATCGTCATTGCCACTGCCACACGTACACATTGCCAGAAAGGGTATAATATATAGGTAATCTACACGTTAAAGTATTAAGTAAGCAAGATTTTATTCCTTCTTGACACTTTTTCGCAGTTTTTTCCTCTCTTCTCTCTTTTCTGCTATTACTACTCTCCTGTTGTTGAATCATAAATCAAGGGGGGCAGGACAGGAGAGCCGGGAGGGGGGACAGAGGAAAAAAAGTATATATAAACCTGGCATGTTGTACAAATGCTTGTAGGCAAAAAAGGGACAGTTCTTCTCTTTCTTTTTTTCCAAAAGTAATAATAATGCCTGCCATTCGTTATCCGTATCGTAACTACCAAAAAGTACTTTTTTTTGCTCAGAACTCACTCACACTCTTCTCCAAAGTTATAGAGCAAAAGAAGAGAGAAAAAAAACTCTTGTCTGAAAGCTCAAGGCTTTAATAATGAGAATGGAAGCTGAGATGGATGGATGGACGGACGGGTAGACGGATGGATGGATGGATGGATGGATTGATGGCTGTTGGCTGACTAGTTTGCTTCACATACAAAAGTTGCTGTGCTGCTGCTGCGCTGTAGTGGAAGTTAGAGAAGAAGAAGACGAAGACGAGAAAATGTATGTAACCGGATAATATATGGCACTTTCCACGTCTATCTTGCTTGGAACAATTTTGTGTGGAACGCATTTATTTGAGAGAGAGAGAGAAAAAGAGGAAGAATATAATAATAATGATAATAATACAAGCAAGGTACACAATATATTTTGTGATGCGATCATCATCATCAACAACAGCGTCATTTCTCGCCACCACCACCGCACCACCCCGAACAAATGTACATAAACTGTATATATGCTTTTGCACCAAAGATATGAATGAGGAGACTGTGAGGATGAAGAAGAAGAAAGACGTTACCAATATTGCGATATGCACATGTCATATGACTTGGTTGATGATGATGTGACGTGATATATACATGAATATAACACAATAATATTTTTACTGTTTTTACAATATGAACACGGGTTGGGATGTGTGTCGTTTTATTTTCTGTGGGCTTTACTGGTGTAATGTGTGTAATATATATGTTGTTGCTCCATCACCAGCGTCATCATCATCAGGATGAGAAGAGAGAAAAAGCAACACAAAATATATAAAGTAGTGTATATATAAAATGAGAAGAATGTGTGTGATGTGAGCCTTTATAATGGGCTTCCCAAAAAGAAGAAAAGAGTTTTGATTGATGGCTGCCATTAAAAGTGACACTTTTGTAGAGGATGGATGGATGGATGGATGGATAGATGACTGCTAGCAATGCACCTAATGTGTAAAAGGCTGGTGTGGTGTAGTGTGCTAAGAACTCTCTGGAAATTGCATCGCATCACCATCATGTCATACACTCATGGATTTATGGATGGACAGATGGAATGGACCGTTTTCCCTTTTGTGTTATATCAAATGTATGTATGTACAGAAGAGCATTAATGCAACAAGAAGATATATGATGGTAGAATAATCGTAATGTGCTTTGGAAAATGTGGAAATCTCCTGTGTGACGTCTACTAGCTAGATTCCGTCTCCTCCTCCAAAGTATCTTGGATGACGACATGATATAAAATGAAATAAACGACCAGAAGGATATTGTGTATGAATGTATATTTGTTGGCTGAATAATGACACGGCAGGACACATTATAATGTAACGGGGAGAGAGAGAGAAAAGAGCGAATGGATGGACATACATCAGTTATCATTATATTATTGTGTAAAATAAAGAAGCAATATATTATTTGTCTGAGTGAGAGAGAGAAGAGAATAGTGGTAATATCCGTAAGTCAAATTAGACGGGTGTGCGAGCAAGCTCTCATGGCTCATTCAATAGAATGATGACGAAAGTGACGATGAATTTACCACACTAAAGATCAAAAGTGTATTGCAGTCAATGGGTTTTAACTAGCGACCTTATTTTTATTCACAAAAATCTGCAGGGGAGCGTTTCCGTATTAAATTGTGTGTTTTCACATAAAACCGGGCGAAAAAGGAAAGTATTAGCATTAACGTATTATAATAGTTATACTAGCATGTAGTTTTATTTGTACGGTACAAGTATCACTTTACAGCATGTAGTACGCAAGAGTATGGGTCTTGTTGGTGTAACAGTTTTTTGAGAGGTATTCAAGAGTAGAGTGGAAAGTAAAAGAGCAGCAGGAGCTAAACTAAATCCCTTTGAAACTAGCAAACCACGTTTTTCTTCTGGACCATGACTAACTCGGCATAACATTCCACAGCACCAGTCTTATATTATGCGTATATACATATAAAGAAGTCAAGTTCACTAAGTATGCATCTTCTCATGGTCTTTTATGCAAAATATATATACAAGAAGATCACAAGGTCAGGTTTTTATATTTTGGCTTGTATAAGGTCTTCGTGTTGGGGTTGTTTGGCTAATATGCATTGGAAGTTGAGGAAGAAGTTGCAGTGGGCTTCATGAAGTTTAGAATAGTGTAAAAGTATTTCGTGTTTCTTGTGGCTCCTAGCATCCACTTGCATATATGTACACAACAGAAGAACAGTTCCACTCTTCTACTTTTGCAGTTTCTCTCGCTGACTTGCACAAAGTACTTTTAGTTGCTTGTTTTTGTATACAAATTTTAACAAGTTACTCCATTGCCATTACCTATTTATTTTGTTACGTAACACGCTTTACACAAAGCAATGCACTGTTACAGTGTTAAGTGGACAAAATGTGTACAGGCAAAAAATAGCTAGCTCGTTCATTCATTTCATTTGGCTTGGCTCAACGTATATCCTTTAGCTTCCTCTCTGTCTTTTGCCTTGTTGCATGTTTGCATCGTCGTCTGCCAGCCAAAGGAAAATCCTTGGCCTTGTATGCACACACTATACAATGGAACATGTTGTATAAATATACATATATTCTCTTTGATGATGTTTATATAGGTACGCGTACGCGTTTTACTAGAGAGGCGCATTTTGTAACTGCAGAGAAGAGTTTTTGTTGTGTAGAAAGAGAGAGAGAGAGTACCTTCTTCGTCTCATGTTCCCATCTTGTGTAACCCATTCATAGTGGAATGGAGTATTGGTGAATGTGTGAATGTTAAATATACATACATACATGATTTTACTACGAGACTACTACTACGATGCAATGCACACAACCAATGTTGCCCTAGAAAGAGCCGTAGTAGTATCCGTAGTAAATGTGCGTATTAAAAAAAGAAGAAGGCGACTACTGCAGACATGCAGACACTAAGGATTTTCCTCTCAACTCACACACACAGAGAACACAAGAAAAAAGTCTTCTTAGTATAAAATCTCTAACGTATATTATTATATACATTTTTATGCAAGAAACATGCAGTCTCGTAGCACTCTCCCTATATAGTACAGCAAGTATCGTATGAATGAACTCGGTATAAGTAATACCTTTACCAAAAACTACGCGAGAGAGAAAAAAATCTACTTTTTTTTATAAAGGATGATGCTCCTCTTCTCTCAGACAAAATTCTGCCTCTTTCTTTCCGGACCTGCATTCCTTCCTAGTTGGTAAAGAATAAGCCAGTGCCTAGTGCCTACTTGCAATTTTCAGAGAGATGGTTCTCGACATGAATGTGAACAGAGTGCAGATTTGGGGAAGGATATTGTAAGTATGTATGCATATGCCCATTACTGCATCATTTTCCACAAAATATATTCTAAAGAGCACAAAAAAAACTCGATGATCGTGTTACTACTCTGTGGCTTGGTTTAAGGTTGGAGAGGAGTGTAGTAATATTTTCATACAACAAGTGTTATTTGCCATCTTAGTCTTTTTTCTTAAAAGATAAAACTGATGACTGATTCTTTTTTATTCAATATTTCTGCTTGGTTTTACCCAAACTATATCTTGCTTACGCCCCTCATCATGGTGGCAATGCACTATTTGTGCGTGTATATGAAACAGTATCACATCCTATTCTTTCTTCATTTTTTATGTATTATCTGGCTGCAATGAACTGGACAAAAAAAACGTTCATTCTTTTCGTCTTTGTACATTGCAAAGCATACCCCCTAAAAAGTCACTAAATAAGTAAGAATTTCATTGACAGGATGATATCCCCCAGATATTTTTGTAAAAGGATCATACGATGTATCAAAGAACTGTTAACTAATAATCCCAGGTTCCTCTCCCAAATAAAAAGCCACTGACTCTCTGTGAGTGAGGAGTGAAGTGAGCTGAATGACTGACTACTTGATCCCTATTTACCATTTACCAAAAACATCACTTGACTACCACACCACCACCACCACCACCACTACAAACCCAAACTAGTAACCAGCCCCAGTTGTAAGTAGGAAAAGCCCAGTAGGGCTTTAGGGGTGAATCTTTTTTTAAAGAAAGTCATCAGGATCATCAGGAGATTTCTCCAGAGAGGAAATAGAGACTGGCATATTATGTTATACATTCATAACTGCTTTTACACACATTCCCCACTAAAAAACGTGATAAAGAAGAAAAAACCAATGCATGCTTTTGGTGGTGGTCTTTACAACAGGCATTTTGCCTGTCGGCACAAAATACCAGCTGGAATAGTCTCCAAAGAATGAGAAAGGAGGTTGCCTGCTTGCATTAATATTATGGAGTTATATAAATGTATGCGTAATACACTTAAACATAATACTTATAGGTCAAATGCACTTTTCATCCTCGTTCTCACTTACCCTATTCTAAAACATGGATTATGTACTTCCTTATATATACTTCTGTGTGCGATCACACACAGATCTAAACAGATAAAGAAAGCGTGAGTGTACTAAAAAGCTCAGTGAAAGAAATCCACATGGAAATTTGTACACGCTTAAATATGCATGCATGAATGGGATACCAGGTCAGGCCAGCGTATCAGCAAAAAATATGCGGAGAGACTCGGTTACTACTACGTGTGTGTACATTTCGTTTACAAGCTTTTTTTGGTTTATGCCTATTTAACTTGTGGTGTGTTACCTTCACCTTTCTGATTTTCTTTCTATTTTTTACACTCTCCCTTGTGCTTCCCTACTTACTTGTTTGTATTCTCACAGGAAGGATACATGCATGCAACATGGCAATAACCACTGCTTTTATGTAATCCTCCTCCACATGCATTCAACATTGGTATGCATTCATCTGATGTGATTTTTAATACATTGGAACATATAAAGTTTCTTTTTTTTATTTCAATATGATATTTTTGTTAGATCCACATGCCTGCATGATACCTGCTGGAAACATGCCATGTTTCAAAACACCAATATGCCACTCAACCTACAGCTCTCTCGTCATC
>JAHZNG010001294.1:0-37693 GCA_027744375.1 Orchesellides sinensis | reverse complement strand
GGAACACCACAAGCAAAGAAAAGAATACTACCATACCATACTTTATTTAATTTTTGAACGATAATTTTCCACTCGAGTATCCCACAACCACGACATTTGATTTAGTTTCTTTTACAGTATTCGATTCTTCGCATGATTTCCGATAGGATGTAAATCGAGCAGGAAGAGAAGTCGAAAGGATATTTAATTGAATGTACAAGATTTATTACCATGGCAGAATTGAACAAATTTTCCATGTTTCTTTTGAAAGAATCTTTAAATAATTAAGAACAAGGGTAGCAAAACGTTTTCAAACTAAAAAGGAAGGCTGTAGTGGTTATTCCATATCACTTACACAAGTGAAAAGTGGGATTACCTCTCCACACATCTGATCAAATACGACTTTCCCCTGGTATGGCAAGATACTGAATAATCTATTCAGTGAATATTGCCTTACCCCCTACGGCCTATTCACACCTTCAAACTTCACACGTAAATTATTAGTATTAGTTTTTGCTTAACCGCAGGAGGTTATGTTATTAGATTTTCAAATAATCTTCTTTCCCCATACAAAAGCATCCTATATTTTTAATAGATATATCTATTATATTACGGGATATGGCAATCTTCAAGATCTTCATTTCCTAAAACTTTTGACATTACGCCTGGAAAATCAGATTAATTCATGATACGAGGGAAAATAACCTAGTACATGTACCCAACTCATGTATTACGCTGACGGTTTCCGCTTTCCGTTTACAAAACTGCTATCTAGAATTCATAAAAGTAACAATAGCTGGTAATCTCCTACTGACTGTTTTATGCTTTGTTATCCTTAAAGTCATCATTTAAGGCAAAAACTTTGAATTACTGACGAACTTCATGCAAAAGTCAAATACCCACTTTATTTATGTAGCCTTGCAACCTAAACACTAATTGGAGTTTTGGCTCTTTAAAAAATTTATACGAGCTACACAAACGGAAAGGAATTTTAGATTGTAGACCACCTTTGCTACGTAATATGCGTTTTTACTTTATGAATTTAGAATAAATGAACATATTTTTCCAATACATTAATACAGTAGAGCGACTCAACGATTTTAAGTAATCATTTCACCAGATAACCTGATACAATAACTCTAATATTTCTGATTCCCACATAATATTTTGTAAAAGTACATGTGTTTGTTCAACAGATCTGAAATTTAGATTTTGGAGCTTAGAGACAGTGTCTTGGCAATGTGATGAGTACAATTGCTCAACCCATACGGTGAAAGTATACAGCATGTGTATCTTAATAGGAGGAGCCCTATTCAAATATTCATTTCAAATTTCCTAATCAGAACTGCCATATACAATGTAGGTAGGCTAGGCGAATCCCAACTTGAACATTATAGAACACTTTTGAATATTGTGATTTGCGACTGCAAACAAATATATGGATGTGAATATACAGTGTGCATTACAACATGGCGTGTTTAGACCTTAAACAGGAAATAAACCTGTAGTTGACAAGCATAATAGACCCAAATGTCACTTTACAAAGTTATTCGCATGTATTCAAAAACGAATATGAGCCCCATATTATGTACAAATATGGCATTACGTTGAAGGAAAAAATTATAGTCGAAAGCACTGACCCATATGTGTACATGTTTGTATAAAATCATGCTTTATATATGGTCTTCGACCTCAGGAACAGCCTCGACTTCATAGTTTTGAGTGTATATATGTTGTAAACAGGAACTACTTGAACGGAAAGTTTATTGATTCTTTTGACTTCTATATTAAATGTGAAGCTTATCTACAATTATATTGTCCTAATTCAATCCATCATATATGAACTCGCTTTTTGACAAGAAAACATGGCCTGAAAGACCGTACCGTAACCATTGTAAAAATCACATAGCAAAGGCACGTCAAGTCTTTCGGGGTGGCAGTTACATATGCATGAAACTTGATAAACTAAACTTTTACTGTTTCCATTGAGTCTTATTAATATTTAGTCTAACTAAACTAGTGCATTAGATTTGTTAATGGGATGTACGGATTAAGCAAACGTGACTGGACCCCCAGTAGTGTAAATGAAGCTTGTGGATTAACTAGTAAAAAATAACTACTTGAGCTGTTCCAGGGTCAGATTAGTGCTATCTTCGAGTTTTGTGTATTTTGATTAGTTTCCACAGACACAAATTATTATTATGACTTGCATCAGACACCGTATGTTACTCATTTCATTTAGCAAACAAACAAAATCAATTTTAGGGATAACATTTATGCTTTTGACAACTTAAAATTATATCTGCACAGTTCTAGTTCAAAATAATGTGCAGTAGCGCAATACACTCAAAACTCTGATAAGTTATTTAACTAACAAGTAATTAGTCAGTATGAGTTTATATTTCACAAAACTTATAATGTACTTAATTATTAATTATGTAGTAATACAAATGCTTTCAATTACTTACCAATTGCACAAAATAACAAACAGCGAATGAATGGAACTCGTTAACATGAAATCTGAAATTATTCCTTCTTTCACACTTTCACCTTATTTCTTAGTAAGTTTCCCAACATACTAATAAATAGCAGGGGCATCCGTATCGTGAATCGAACAAAACTATGAAATAGTTTTACGTTAGGTCCGTCAACTAAAATCTATCTGCACTTACATCACGCTAACCAATTTGTTCTTAAAGTTTCATATTTTATAGTAAAACTGCTGACTTTTAATGTAAAAAAGTATTAGATGAACGGGGTAAAATTATAAATTATTATTGTGAACTTGTTTAACAGCAAGAGATACGCTGAGAAAAATAACAGGAGAACCAACAATGTCTTTTTTCATAAGCACGTGTAGAGGCTCACCTTTTACAACACAACAGCACAAAGAAAGTCTTGTGAGTTTAATTCTGAATACACTTTTTCGCATACCTTCTGCAGTCTTCGACGATCGCCTGAACACTGAAGCCTCCAACCGATTCATGCTTGCTTCAAATACGAAAAATTGCCAGTGAAAGTCCCAAAGACGTGATGGAGTGCTAAGCTTTCTGTTCGCTACACATAGAAAAAAATTCCGAGCTGCGGCTGAAGTGCTCTCTTGTGCTATTGGTGTAAACTACAAATACATATATCCTGTTTTCAATTTAAGACGCCTCTGTTTGCATTAATCTTTGTTCAGCCACAGATTTTATTTGCTAGTTCAGTTTTCACACGACAACAATATTATGTCGCAAGCTACATGTATGCTCATGGCATCCCAAATGTAACACTCAGATACGCATTGTGTATTGTATTCTTGCAATAGTATATTATCAGGTAGCATCAACATGTTTTAACTGGAAAAATATTGCTCAGTCTTTTTTTTTTTGAAATCTATTTAGTTTTTTTCAAGTTACACGAGCCTTTATAAAAGTCTACGCAAATAAAGAGAAAGCCCCAACTGCTGGCGATAATGACGTTATCTCTTCAGGAAGCCTTACATTGGCTTGCGGCGTTTATCAATTATATTTAGCTAAATTATTATAAGCTTTAAAACTAAATCATTTAATATGGTTGTGTGTTGAAGAAGTGTGCTGTTCCATGCAATCAACATACATTATATGAAGATTTGTAATTAGTACTTATCATAATAAAAACGAAAGGCATGCTTTGTGAGAAAGTTGTTTGCTTTCTCCTGAAGAAAGGCAGCCCCCACCATTTCGTTTGTACGGATACGAGACAGTAAGCGTCCTCTGTAATTTCGTGGTACTATCACATGTTGGGCAGCAGCAACAACAGTTAAATGCCATAGCATGAGGTAGATGTCGAGAAAATGCTATACGAAATTTAGCTTCTTAATTATTTGTTTTGTTACCCACGCATAGATGGATAACTGTGCAACTAGGAATGAAATCTGTCTACGAATAAAGTGAATATTGAGCTCCCAGTTCAACTCTTATCAACTTTCGACACCTGCATAAATCAAGGGATTGAGAATTACTTCCATTGAAGAATTTTGGTTTGCCCGAATTGCTGAGCAGGTTTCCTTGATTTTCCCATTTGCTCGGTGGGTTTTTGATACTTTTCATATTGTTGATGTTTTTAATCGTAAAAATCATAAATCAGGTTTTTTCATCTGCGTGAGATGTACGTACGGTTTCACTGAATTACAGATACAACGATTAATGATGTAGGAAACATTTAAATAAAAAACATAGACAGGCTGTGTTTACGGGCGAGAGAATATAAACAACTTGTATTACCCGGTACTAATTAAGTAATATGCAAAGAATCTGGTTTATGTAACCTGTAAGACGGAAAGATGTCGCCATTAAAGGATTTGACCATGAAAATATGGAAATACTTCTTATGACCGGTACTTTAATTGTCGAGTAATGATTTTTAATCGGAGACAAATGCATGCGATTTTAATATGTAAGCCAATTCGTTTAAATATGATTGATATACATTTGTCGTGCAGGTCAATAATGATTTAACAATGAATAAAACAGTATGCTTTGCCGTCGCACATGGAAACATGGTGAATGATAAGAAGATGTTATGAAATGTAAACAATACGAGGCATTCTGGTATCCTACCCTCTTTTCTCCGTATTTGCAGGCCCAACAATTTGTTTACAAGAAATGTAAACTTATGTTCAATGATTAGTTGAATTTAATTGCTTTTACTATGTTAATTAGGGTTATAAGAAATAAGAAAATAAATAATAACCTACTCGCGCTTTATTTACAGCACAAGTACATATTACATGGAAAACATTTAGTATACATTAAATCGCTCAAACATACATTCATAATGTACGTTCATCCTGAAAGTCTTGAGTTCTTTTATCCTATAATTTTTAATCGATACAATATTGTATTTTGCTTAAGTTCATATATGTATATAATTTCACTCGACTTTTTTGTATATTGTCCTGTTACATATTAACTGATTGTTCGGTTAATTAACATTCATGTATTTTTACAATATTTAATTAAACTAATGATGAAATAACTTAACACAAGGTTTGCTAACAAATAATTAGTCAGTGTGTATAGGTTCCAAGCAACTGAATAACGAGCAGTGATTTATGTTAGTGTATTTATATCGCGTTTTTAACATCCAACTCAAAATTTCACTGTTAACAATAACAATTAAACGAAGTGATTTCACTCATTCAAGTTACAGCGGCTTTGATAACTATATATTACAAAAGGAAATACAAATATAGTTGCGTTATATAGATGCACAACTTTTTAGTACGCGTGACCTAATAAAGTGGAATTTGCATACTTATGTATACATGGCCTGGGATTTACCGTGATAGGAAAGGAATCTCAATCATTATATTAACTTGACCTGAGTCCAAGACCACTAAGACAAAGGAGATTAACCTGAGCCTAAACAGAAATTACGAAAAGCACATGGATGACATGTTTAGATAAATACAGGCGCAGGATAGCTTCCGCTTATAAACTGAAACAAAGCTTCAGGTTAGTTTCTATTGTTTGTGTAAACTAATTAGACAAATACACTGATTACATTCGTCGTTCTGATTAGGATAAATGTGAATACGTCATCATGTATTCTATGTTTAATATTTATATTATTGAATTCAAAGTAAATTTAATTTATCCAATATTTACTCGTAGCTCAACATAAATCAAAACTAAATTATTCCATTATCAAGAAACGGTTTTCGAGGGAGCCCATATTTGTAGGAAGATTTTGTGTGTCTGATTTTTGTTCGTTTTTCTATTTTTACAGCGATATGATCGCCCTATAATTCAACCTTTATAGGTATTATTTGTCATCATTAAGAAGACTGTGTAAGAAGATAGGACTTACGACGTGACTGAAATATGTATATATAACGCAGAAAATGAAATAATACGTAAAGTATCCAGTTTTTTGTTTATATAATTTCATTCGTACTGAGTACTGAGGTTCATACTGAGGCTACGGATCCAATGGATACTTTGATTTGCTGCAAGATTGAATTGTTTTACGTTTGTGAGGCTTCAAAAGGATAAATCACGAATTAGGGATAGAAATGTCGAATTAAGAATTTAATTTTATATACCTGTTTGTGTCTAGCTGGTAAGGACTATACTACAAAGTATAACACAAACCGCTGCTTAAGCCACTTTAGGCCTATTGCAGTCTACTCATTTTACATAATATGGTAAGGAAATGGAGAATAACTATTGATAAGCTAGCTTCACTGAAAGTAAACGACAAGAATCAAATAAATCAGATCAGATAGGGAAATCAAAGGAGATTCTAAAATTTACCAGCGCTATAAGCAGCAGATATATAAGAGGGAGGAAATCTTGTAAACAGCTCTATAAGCTGCTACGTTAATATAGGAATCTCAACGAACGATTTGACTATTTAGCTAATTATAAGTATCAATGCCATTTTATTATCATATCTTATTAATTTTGCCACTGACGAGGATTGAACCCCATACTGCCTATTTAGAGTGAATATATTGACCTGTTACCCCATTTGCTTTTAGAGGCTCCTTTTAATAGAAACATACAAATAGCCTGTTTCGTTGAAAAAACAATAACCTTCAGTACGTCCTGTGAAAATTATCATAATATGTATGTAAATCAAAGATATTTCTTCATAATTTTAATTACGTACATCATTTTGATAAATTAGCGTTCCCTTTTGATAGTCAAATATTGTCCGCTTGCTTAGTAGCTTCCAACTAAAATCTACATATATAATTTGGTTTTACAGGCAATAAAAAATTATGCAGATAGTACCATACAAATAACGCTACAATGGTTAGCCACTGCCTAAATTTCCAATCTAATTCATAAAGGAGGTTTTAACTTGTATGACCAAAAATTTTCTTCAGCTTAAACTGATGTATCAATTCGAATTTCACGATTGAAGACTTTATTGTCAGTGAAAGGCAATTTTTTTCAAGTATTGTCAGAAATAGGAAAGAAAGTTACAGTGGCTCTTAAAAACTAAATTGCATATTGTAATCCCGGGTATAATATCTACATTTATGCGACTCTTTCTTTTGTTATATGTACGTTCACTTTATCTGATTTTTAAGACCGATTTACATTTTTTATTGTCATACGGTTCGAATAAAGTTCATAATTTTACTCACAGTTGAATCTGAGAAAGCTAGTGTAGTACAGGTTTGTTGTCGCATCAGTTGCAATTTGTGTCGCAACATTCGACATTATATTACTTAAAAGTTGATTATAGAGACCATATAAATACATCACCTCTTTACAAACTATTATTGACCCATCCACACATACATTCATCTGTCGAATTTATCACATTTCTATTAGACTGTTTCAAAACTTACAAAACATGGGGAACGTGTAAAACCAACAAGGCAACCTTTTATGTTGACATGCAAACCTGGATCATTTAAAGAAATGCAGATGAAGTTGGAAAGCCGTTGACAACTTTTGTCGTAAATACACTTAAACATTTTAAAAAATTCTATGAAATACTATTACTTCCAAGAACTCTTTGTTAGTACATTACAACTGATATTATGATTAATGTTATCACAAGCTAAGCTGCCTTATACAATTTCATGTCACGAAGATATCGTTCGCCTCAAATAATTTATACCCAACTACTTTTACGATTTTGTGATTTGTTTTACAATGCTAAATTTTTGCTTGGTTAATTACGACAGCAATAGCTAAGATAGCTCGTTAATACTTCCTTGGTTAAAAATTCTGTTTTCAATTCTATGCAAGCCAACTATTGCAGTTTTTAAGTGGGCATTGATTTAGTAATACTTTAAAGATTCTTTTGTCAACCCCGCTTATCAATGAAAACTCTTAATAAAACATTCCCAGAGTTATAAAATGCTATGTGATTGCTATCCCACTCTCTCGAAAGACTTGACAGTAAGCATTGTCATAAACTTTTGCCAAAACGATCATTTACTCGTAATCATCTACATAAAGATTGCCATGTATGGTTTTGCCTCGTCATGTTTCTTTTCTATTAGTTGAAAAGCGTTATTATAAAAATTAGGAAATAATTTCCAGAAACTCAAATCTAAGGATTCAAAGTTGCATCTGGTTTGAACCCTAAAGTTACAAACAAGACATTTTGTCCTTCTTAGCGCATGCAGCAGATACTCAGAGGCTTACCGTTACAGCACATACCCAGTGTATGGTTGATTACCTATAATATAATATTAGATCGATTTGCGTACATGCATTGATTTGTCCCATACTGACTAGTGTATTAAGTATGTACCCCCCACCGTAGAATTCCATCAGTGATAGGATAAGTTAATCTTAATGGGATACAGTTTAAGTAGGTTGTCGGTTTCTACACATATTATACTCAGATGTTTCAAAAATTCTATATCAATAATAAGATACATAATATGTATGCATATGTATATATATGATAATATGCATAAGAGTTAGCGACATGTTTCTTATCAAACTAGTCCCTACAGTTTACACATAATAATTGAGTTTTGTTTTTTGGATATGAGTAAATTCCACTCCCGTTCGTTCCATGCGTGTTATAAATAATCATATATTTTCGTTCAAAATTAACTTTACTATACTTCTCCATTATCATCTTGGGACATTATTCGCAAATGTGACAGCTGCCTTACAGTCATGTTTTGCAATGAAGCTGGTTCACACTCAGCTTTTCTTCGATTTAGAATATCTCATGCATATGAGCTCTCTTCCGGTAACAGCAAATACGTCGTGTCTGTAAGCCTACTCGGTTTACCCTCATTGTTTTCATCTTCATGAGTATTCAGTCTTGAATTATCCAAAGGTTCCTCCCATATTCCAAGCTTCTCAGATGGTATTGGTTCAGAGTGCCAGATATCTGGCTGACTATCTGGCCAAGATTCTTCAACAGAAGGTTCTTCTTGAACTGCAATATAATTAAATAAATATATGTTTACATATACGGAAACTTTATCGAGCATTTAGAACTTAATTCCAGCAAACGTAAGGTTACATTTAAACAAATGTAACCTTACGGGGCATTCTGAATCTTAAAATTATACTCATTTGAAAATATTTTAGTCCATGAGTAAGGTAAGTCTAACGTATCCTCAAAATAGCACATTATTATCTTTAAAAATAAGTTATTATTCATTATGAAATGCGAAAAAGGCGGAAGTTATTTTGACTCAATATTTTAGCTTTGAAAGAGTAAGCAAAAAATATGATGAATGTAATGAATGAGGTTATGCCCCATGCTTGTTTCAAAAACATGCCTATGTAAACGATTCTACTTCCACCAATTTATTAATGTGAAATGTTTTAGGGGATGGTGAGTCCAAGTGCATTTTGCTTGCTAGTAAATATATCAAACCCTTCTAATTCTAACCCAAGAATAATAAAATGCTAACTACACTTGCTAAAAATGACAACGCTACGATCGAAAAAGCTTTCTAAGCCAGATAAAACATTTTAGCCTTAAAAAATCACCTTTTAAAACGTTAAACGTGAAGCAGACTTTCAGAATAAATAAGGCTTTTGTACATTTGCCTATTTAATGTGGTGTAAGACTGTAAGACTTAAAAATACAATCCTCGAAAGAGTGACCTAAACGTATTAACTCTATCTTGATTGTAAAATATCTCGGACTGTAATTGTAAATTGTAATCTTGTTGAGACTTCCAAATGCACAGGATTTTATTATCACTCCAGCACCACCTGCAAATGCTGACTTTGGCAAGCAAATTATTCCAAAAATAAATCTTTTGAAAGAAAGGGCGTTAGGAGGTGATGAAGAGGGTGGGTTTTAAAGCTGATAAAAAATGGGCCCCATTTCCTTGAACATTTTCGTTTTGTGAAGTCTTTAGTATAAAATGACCAAAAGATAAAGTATACCGTCATGGAATATGAGGTAGGGTAATATAAGCTATGTATGTTTTAAAGAAAACCACAAACCACCCACGCTAAGTCCTTCCAGCCATTCTTACCAGTCCGTTGTTGCAGATATCACACACCATTATTACCTTTTTTGCTATATAGACGCTATTCTTTTACTTTTCTCCATCTCTTGTACCTATCTAGTGACATAATGTGTGGGAAAGTGGGAATGCACGCTTCTACAGCATTCTCACAGATGCTGCGGATGAGTACAAAAGAAACTAAAATGTAATTGAATTTTCTAGGAATACCTCATCAACTTTCCTAAAAAGCTCACACCTTTAACGGAAAAAGGAAAATGATCATTTCTTACGTTTGTTTATATTATGTCAGACTCAAAGAGTAGTGAGCCACTTTCACTCGTTCTTTTTCCTTTCTCTCTCCAACTTTCTTTTAGTAGATTTTTGAAAGACTTGCACCGTTCCTTTAATTTCTGAATAGCATACAAAACAAATGTGTGTGGCTGCATGGTAGAGTGCTAATAGAATATGCAGAACTGGTTTTTTCGAGGATCCTTTCCTGAAGTGTATCTCAATCATAAAATGAGCTTTATTTCTGTGCGCTCATCTGTGCATATAGATACGCATTATAGTCCTAAATACCTTTTTATCTTTCCCTCCTTGTATTCAATGGATTAAGTTTGTGATTGTTTGCAGAGAATTGTGTATGTATGGTTGACTGATTTGCATCAGATTCTAAATATAGACAAAAAATCGAGAGAAAATACTTACCCGAAGAAGCTAATGGGAGGATTTGGCATTGATTTAGGTGGCACCTATACATGGCATATCCGATGCAGGAGCAGTCCGATGTTTGGTTGCAAGGGTTGTGCTCCACCTCCGCACAAGTTGGCATTTCCATCTATTTAAGTTTAAAAAAAAGAAATCTGGTAAATGCCTGTTGTCTATAACCCTAAGTGAAACTAAATTATTAAAGCATAAGCACACTTTTCTAATTTAAAAGCTAATTTAAGTTATTCCGAAAATTTCGCGACTATTAGTATATAGATGCAATAAAAATGAAATTACATTTCTAAATAATTACAATGAATATATAGAACTTTCAAATAGATTACAAGTAGAAATCTCTATTTTAGTAATATTAGATTGGTACTTATTTAATTTAGGATAAATTCAATAAAAATTTGGATCAGACTAGTTTGCTTATGCTGCTTATGCATATTATGTAAAATGTGTGAGTTCATGCAATTTAACAACCAGACCTGATTGTGATCTTATGGTTTTGCATAAGCTGTAAGTCTAAGCAGTACAATGATTGGCTCAAATGATTTACGAAAGCTTCAAATTCTAATTATGTACCGACACATGGCTCATGTAGGAGACTAACTACCATTCAGTACAAGTATTTTCTTTCCCACCTACACTTTTTTCGTAATGTCCTATGTTGACTTCATTACCAGCATCATCATTTTTAAACCGGATTGTGTGTGCATAATCCGCATTTGTTTAATCCGAGTTGTGTGCATGCAGGGTTCTCTTATATGCTTGAAGATTGCAAGAATATGTGCAGAAGCCTCTTTCACACAAAATTCTCATTACGCGATTGCAATCACGTTTGTCACCCTTAATTTGCATGCAAGAAACGAAAATGATACAGGCATTTGGGAAAGGTTTCAACGAAAATGAAATTTGTATCGTGGAGAATTAATACCCAACCCTGGAAGCTGGGCTTCATTACTACAAAGTACTAAAGTGATAATATGGCTTTGATTTATAATCTCTCTATTTTATTCATACATTCCAAACTCATTGTAATAACTGATTTATCTAATGTCTAATGACTCCGTACGACATTGAGTGGGTGTATCGTGTATGATATTTAAAATCTAGATCAATTAACTAGCTATAAGACTTTATTACATTTATTATTCAAAAATCAATTCCTGATAACCATTTAAATAGTCTGATTATACTGTGGGTAATTCTAAAATTAACTTCTACAGATTAACTGCGCTTACATATATTAACTGCATTTTGCGGTTAGAAAATCCCTTACCAAGCTCAGTCATTTACTATCATAATATTTACTTTGATTACTTTCAATGTATTCTTTACCAAAGGATGAAGTGGAATAGTAGTCCTTTCATGATTTATTTAATTAAATAACGTTTGTGCTACGGAAAGTAAAACTAGCTAAATTAATTCAGTTTTTAAATTTAAAAGATTTTTAGCAGGCTTTAAAAACATAAATAATAATATAATAAAATAATATATGACGCTGTGAGATGAACAAACGCAATCTGCTAATGTTAATGAATACGCAACACTCTAAATCATTTTACTTGCGAATCGGGAATAGTCAGATTTTCTCCAGAGTGTGGTGCAAAAACAAGATAAAAAATTGACTAGACTCGGTGTGTTTACTAACAGCATAGTATTTCACACCACATGACATCAATATAGCTTAGTTTATGATGGTAGATTGACTATATGTCCCAGCTTCATCCCTGTACCGTCAAAATAAAGCAATGGCATATATGGGATTCATTACTGGCTTCCAAAAACTAGGTTTCCCAGGGGACTCAATTTGACAACACTACTGCATTCCCCCCTGCAGAGTCTCAGATACTACGTGCTGTAACCTTTTTGCTCAGACCAGTTTAGATACATTGACAAAATCTGATTTGGGATGTTATTAAGTTACCGATTTACTGAATTGCACGCCATGTGTTGGAGACCAAACGGTATCACGATATTATTTTTCTTAAGTTCTTTCTTTTCTCGCTACTCTACTTATTTTTGTTTTCTACCTTTATTGTACCGGCCATGTTTGAAGGAATAAAACTTGGGGGAACAGATGCTCAATCAAGCATCAATATTATACTACAGCTCTGGTCTAGAATAAGCACTGATTTACATAAAAGTTTTAAAGCAGTAGTTGCTGTGTTGGTATGTCCTCTACATACTTGGAACAACAGCAAAGCAATAGTGCCTTGATTTATTTAAACTAAAAATTTCAGCTCGGTAAAAACATGCATGTAAAGTAGAATAGAACTGAGGTGGTTTTTTAATTGAAATTATGTCGTTGTTGGCAAAAGAATAGGAGAATGGATAAGACTTATTTATAGATGATCATAGTTCTTCATTTCTATATTGTGACATACTGGAATCTTTTACGTATGTTTCTCTGTTCCTAAACTTTGCTTGTAGCTTTGCAGTATATTTTTAGCAACTGTTTTTCTTCAGCTAATCAGTTTAGTTCAGTTTGATAGAGGACAAATAAGGAGAAAGAGAACTATGATAATAGTAAAAATCTCACGCAAGGGAGGATAATATAACTTAAAAATAACATCCGAAACTGTGTACATAACATAATATAATACTGTGTAATTTGATACTACAGCGAAACCTATTAAATATATAAATAGCTGTGGCCAATCTGTTAAGTTTCGTAAGCAATTAACGCCTACAAAATTGACTTACTTCTACAACACTTTTCCAAGGTACAAAAACGTTAATCCCTTGTAGCCTTGCAATAATTGGTCCTTAACTGACAAACATTGGAAAGTTAAACCATATCTCCTATTGAACCTGTGGACTTTACATAAGGTCTCCTATTTATGGATCACTTTACGGAGGGAAAGTTGACTATCCCAGGGGAGTTGAAATAGTCTTTGCGAAGGGAAGTTAATGAAGGATTCATAACATTTAAAGGTTTAGTAGCTTTTAAAATTTTGTATGTGTAGTATCCTTAAAAAACAAACTATACCACAATTTTTAACTGAGGGTAAAAACATTCAACCGCAAGTACTTCTTTTTCTTAGAAGGATGTTGGAGCGTACTGTATTATATAAAGTTTTCGAATTTTCTTATTCACTTACACCAACCTGCATGTAAATGTACATATACTCTGCCCATTGAACAACTTTATTTTATTCTTACGCCCACCAAGAAGATTGGGTTTCCAAAGACGAATAGTTAATGTATTATGCAGAAGTAACATACGTCAAGGTACTGCTTTACAATCACACGGTTTGTTGAACGACTTTCTATGTTGCAATATTTTTTTCTTTCTTCTGTTTCTTTTCTACTTCACTGATTATGCTTTCGCAATATATTACTTGACTTTCTCCAAACAGATTCTCATTTTATCAAAAGAACTTCCACAAAATTATTTTCCGTTTGTATCAAACCTCTTCATGAAAGAAACCCGAAGCGCGGAACATAATTCCTCATGCGTTTCTTTGAACTGAGATGTACATGTGTTACATGCTTGTACTCCTGTGACTTATGTGTACTACAGGATAATTCCAAAAAGAAAGTCGGATTTGAAATAATTTCGCGAATTACTTAGCCTACTTTGAGATAGCCTAGTCAGTATTAGGCCTTAGACGTAACTGTGTGATTTACTACTTTAACTGAATATGAAGTATGAAGAAGACGGTGTAGTATTAGTATTGTCATGCTCTTCGTATGCCCCACAGTTTTTCTTGTTAGGGTTAGATAAGCTTGTGGTCATATTAAAAAATGCGACACGAGAAAAACACTGAATGGGCGTTGTACACAAAGCTGGAATTCTTCAGCTAATAGTTCGAACATTCGGTGACTGACCACATTATTCTTGCATGTCAGAACGTTGATGTTTTTGCTTCTATGATTCTATGGTGCAATGCAATATACTTTTTATAAAGTTTATAAACTAGCTCTGGTTTCATACCAATAATTTTGCCACTTGTGCGGTTGTGCTGTTCTATAATTTACATCTTTCTTTACCAGTATTTGTAAGATTGTGTTTTTGCATGGCACTATACATCCTTTGCCACCCTAAACCGTAAGCAAGTGTTTTTGACTTGGTTTAATGAAATCGGGTAAGCTACCGTGAGAGTTCGTCTCATCCGAATGAGTTTTGATTGATTGATTTATTTTTATTTTATCAAAAGGATACGACATAATTTTTCCGACTGTATATCAACTCGCTGCTCATAGTTGATGATATTTTATTCACGCTATTGCTAGAACTATATTTTTTATTTTATTAAAAATATACGACATAATTTTTCCGACTGTATATCAACTCGCTGCTCTAAGTTGATGATACTTTATTCACGCTATTGCTAGAACTATAAAGCAAAGAAAAACCCTTTTATGCAGGTCTTTTATGCGCAATAAAGGTTTTGCAGCACAGACAGGTCGAATAATATTTTTTTCATGATATACATAGCTTATCTTTAATTTTGGATTTTTTGCTAAAATGGTCCGTTGTTTTACAAGCGATATTTCAATTTATCATTGAAACCCGAATTAATAAGTTCAAAAGTTGTTTTTATTGACTGTATTTGAACCAATGTAGTTGGCGTTCAAACGTTGCCATGCATTTTAGATACTTTGATCTATGTATAATGTTAGCCATCAAAAATACCATTGTAATTGTAAATCGAAATTCATGGAACACGGAAGGGAATACAAGGCGGGTTGACAACGACTGAGTCACAACTAGGTAAGTGAAAGTTTTATTTCTGCAATTTATGGAACAGTTATCGCTATATGTATGTATTCAACCTGAATTACTGTTCTAGCTTTATATAATTTTTATATTTCTTACGTACATTGCTGCATCTATACTATCTAAGGATTCTTTTACGATTTACGAGTTTCGAATAAGGGTTTTCACCTGAGTTGAGATAAAGCCCTGTTTATTTTGTGAAGAACTCTGACACAGTTGGTCAAAAGATATATGTAGGTCGAAATTATGTGTGCAACGATTTCCAGCGGCTATAAAATCTGTACACCTTTATTCCTCAACATCCAACTACAATTTAAGCATACTAAACTTGGAAGGGGGTAGATATTATATAAAATACAAGTATTTAATTTAAATGTAGTCCTATTTCTTGTGTAAGTGAATGTATTTATATATATATATACTGAAGCAGAAAAAATAGTACGTATTTTTGGAATTCCGGCATTTCATCAAAATTTATTTTCAAATTGGTCAAGAACTTCCAGCTTCCAAAACGCAACCAGATGGCCAATAAATTTATGCATATAAATAGTACTAGCAAAACCGTCAGAGTTCCCATTAAGCTTCATGCATTTAACTCAAGGTGGTCTAGCAACATGATGAAAATCCTAATTAGCACTAACTACAGTTTTTAAGGAAATTACATTTTTTTTTCTGCTACATATGTATCCAGATTTTCCTTATCCTTTTATCAATTGATTTTGCAAAGCAAAGTTCATGTATATATTCTTGTTCCATACAGTTTAGCTGACTAAATTAAGCCACATTTCACAGTTATTCAACATGCAAGCAGCATAGGAGAAATGAAATGTTGAAGGCGTCTTGTAACGTTTGTTATTCAAGAGAAAACAATTTTTTAAATAAAAATCCATACAACTGTGATCATATTGTCGTACTTATACTTTGTAAAAACTTGTGACGCCATCAGTTCCATAAACGTCATTTTTATAATGTTAGCTGGTTCTAACATTCTTAAATTAAAGAGTGGGTGGTAAATGGTTTAGATTATTTTAGAAATGCATTACGCCTGTAAAAATTCCTAAACAGATGTAATGAAGCCATAAGTTTCATATTTAAATTAAACCCGAAAATGCGAAGCAGATGCTATGAATACAGCTATTTCAATCAAAACTCAATAACGCCGAGGCAGAGACCTCATCATCCATCGTGAAAACCCATAACGCGGTTGTGTACGCATGTATATTTCAGCAATAATCGGCCATGTACTTGTCTATGGGCAGCTCACACTAAAAGCAGTACAGCAAGTCCCAGCAAAAACATTTTCGAATGAAGCAGCTCTCATTGAGAGGCAATTTCTGGAAAACCATGCAAGAGACAAACTGCAATCATGCTTTTTACTTTTCGCTAATATATCTGAGTCAGACAAATCCATAAAATGTATTAAATATATCTTATCTATAGGTCTCATTTTACATCTAGCTGGAGATGTATATATACAAATAATGAATGGCTATAATGGATTCTTTCTGCTGGTGGAACAAACTTTATAATACAAGTCAAACTACTACGAAGACAGCATTTAGCCATTTATGAATTTCCCGGAAATACAAAAACCCGATGGTGCTGTCTCTTCATGGCTACATTCGTTTTTATTTCTTACATGCATTCAGGCATTGGACGTAAATTCTCACAATGTGTAGTCGTAAAGGATAAACGTACGTTAGAGCTTCTAACGTCATCATGTGACCACATTTCTTTAAGAAAATGGGCCTTTTAATGAATCAAATACTGAAAATGCTTCAATACGCTTATAGATATTAGCCTTCCTTAGAAAAAATACAAAATTGAATCCGCTGGACTTATTTCACGCTAGGAATTCTTCCTTTTTTCAAGTTGCATGTGACCCCTTATTTGTATATATCCATTTTTCTTTTAAAGGTTACATAATATGTCTTGAAAGTTTTCTTATTATAAAGAGATGGTATACCCATAAGATAGATAATCGTTAAATGGAAAGCAAAATACGTCATGCTTTCACTTTCACCATGCTCCGTTGAGAACCTTCAGGCAAATGCATTAAATGGACAAGGTGGAAGAGAGGGGCGACTTAAGATTTCTTTCGTTCATATTTTGCTGAAAGCCCTGTTTATGTGTCCTCTTCTTACCTTCCACTCTCTCAACTCCTACCTCTGAGCACTTTCCAAAAATGGAATTTAGTTTTCCACTCTGACATTTTCCATCCACTGCGTATAGCGAATCGTTCAGGGGGGATGGCAGTAACAAATTGATATGTATTGCAATGCATTACCATGTATGACAAACTATTTAGTTTTAAGAGCGCTTTTGGCAAATCCCATGACAATTTTAGTTTTAAACTTAACAAACAAAGTATTTTTCGGGGAAATTTTAAGACAGCTTCTTCTTTTCAATATTACTTGGATGATGTTTACATACCTATACACAAAAACAACTCTACTACTTTTCTTCAGAATATCTGCTTCGTTGACTCGTTTGTTTAGCCTTATTGATGCATATATGTAAAAAAGCACAGCTACAGTAAGACCCGGATTAAAGAATAAGCAATACTGTATAAAATGCAATTTTTCAATTTTAGATTAATGCGTGACTAGATTTTAAATAATATAATAAACGGCATATGTGTAAGAAAATATAGCATGATTAGAATCTAATTCTTGGGAAATATGAAATACAATTAATATTACAATATATCATTACTGTCAAGAAATATATCCAGGACAAATAAGCCAATATCGTGAACCTAGATTTTAGTGGGTTCAAGAAGAAAGAATACCGTATTATCGCTAAAGCAACAGATTGTGAGTAAGTATAATAATTATTCAGAAGCATATATTGTGGCACAACAATGTAACTGGAAATAACTTGCGCGGATAGTAGACTATATGAACATTTGTTGTATTCTCATAAGCATATACGTTTATGTATGAGTATGTGAACTATAATGCAATAGGTTAGGTTGACACTTGTATGTATGTCTCGACAGAGTATCTATTTTGGAGAGCAGAACACGAAACAAATTATCGCATTCCCTTATTGCCTTGCCTTCGTTGGAAAAAGCCTGAATACGTGACCATACTACAAAAATTAGCTAGAGAGCATGTAGGACATGGTATGAAAAGAAAAACAGTGAGGGTTAAGAAAATCTCAAGCAGCGGCTACATCCACAAGGTTTCTGCAGGGACAGCAAATCATTTACATTTATGTGTCACGGTGAATGAATGGAAGAAAGTGAAGCAACAAAGACTAGAAAGGATAGAAAGAGAGAGGGAGAGTGGGAGAAAGAAAAAAAGACATAGATGTTGGACCATGTTGAGGCTGATGTGAAAGAAACATGTTATTGTTATGCTATGTTGGATAAAATGAAGATGTGGCTAACTACATAGATTTCACTCTTGGGACGTAAATAAAGGTAGCCATAAAGTTTAGCAAGGTTGCGTGTACCACCCTGCATGTGCAATCTTCTTGCAGTAATAAAAAAATGGCAAATGTAAACCAAGGACCACTGCTTGTTTAACGACAGAGCTTTATGCTTTCCCCTGTTTCCATCTGTATGCGTGTGTCCGTCCCTTATAAACTGATCAACTTTTTAATTCTTTTACTAAGACTCTTTGCTCCAACAAGTTCAAATATAGAAGGACTTAAGCGTTTTCGAAAACTTGTGAAAAATAAAACTAACGGAAATTAGCGAAACATCTTGCAAAGGTATAGGCGTAAGACCCGGTTTTAAACAGTTTGTGCTAAGAGGATCTACATGTATACAAAAAACATTGAAACAGTTGCATTTCCTGTACGTTTTCAGTAATATTTTTCTCCGACATTCATATCTAACCTTGCTAACAAAGAAATTCTAAAGTTTTTGTTGGCAAACGGTTGGTCTTTTTTTATTGTAATCTCTGTTTTTCTGTGTATATTACCTGATAGGGTTTATTAGAGTAGTAATGTAACGCAATCAAATATTTGCTTTGTCATGTATAAAGGTTATGATAAAACCGTAATACATTTTTTATTTATGCATTTCTACCATATACCATACGGTTGCTACAGTCCAATTCATACAGTTTTTTCACTACTTAAATGCATAAAGAACACACGTATTAACAAATGAGCTTAAACACATCAAGCAATCAAACACAATGGAATATAGCCAGAATTTGAAAAAGGCATTTATGCAGAATATTTATAATAAAAGAATGTTTTAAAAGTTAACTCAGACTTACCTTTGCTGGGATATTACTTAAATTTGACACCAAGAAAGATCCCGAGTTGGAGTCTGTAAAGTCTGCAGAAGACGACGCCGGATTATTTTCTTGTAAGAGAGTTGGAATCTCTTGAACCACAAAGAAATTGTCCAACTGTTGCTTATCAATTGTTTGGAATACTTGATTATTGTTATTATTTTCATCCTCACGTTTCCCAAAATACTTTGAGCTTAAAAATGAGGGTGCTGTTTGGCTCCTTGGAGAAGACATGAAAAGCAACATGGGATGAGACTGAACTCTTCTTTTTTGAAGTTGTTGTTTCCACTGGCGTAATGGTTGTTGTTGTTGCTTGAGCACATGCGGAGGATACGTACGCCTCTTCATCATATCCAGATTAGGTTTAATCCCTTCATCTAAAAGATTGTCAGCATGTCCAAATCGGATTTTCTCAAACGCAGTCATTAGTTCTCGAGGCTTATTTGCTCTTCTACCATCTTGTCCTGTTGGAGGGGATAAAACAATTTTTCCATACTCTCTATTATCAATGCCAGCCAATATTGGTCCTTTTTCTCTCATCCTCTCTTCTCGATAAACTTCTTTCAGCTTTTGGAAACTCGACTCTTTCGTGGGCTGCGGGGGTGGACTTAGATGAACAATGGGCTCTCTTGAAGAACTCGCTACTGATCCTGTTGTACTTTGTCCGTCTACTTGACTATTAGCGTTTTTTGTTGAAGTAGAGCTTTTCCCTAACATATCACGAACTATTTCCAATGGCTTAGGATTTCTGTTTCGACCTCGCTCCTTCTGCTTGTTAGGCTTGTACACAACTCGCCCATATAATGGATTATGTGGCCGCAATCTAGCTTTTGAACGGCCCTTCCCTCCAAGTCCAAAACTGGAGATGACTGGAGTGTGCGGAGCCTGAGGGTACACGTTCATAAAAGGGTTTCTCCCAAATTGAGGAATCTCGTTTGTAAACTCTGCGCGCGACTGGCGCTTGTAGTAGCGCCACATAGCACGGAGCTCGTCACAGTTGGGCTCTTCAGAAATGGCATTGCTACCTACCGCTGGGATGATTTCCTTGCCAGGTGCTTTCATCCGTCGCTGCTGTTGAATGGTCTGCTTGCTTACTCCTAATGGCTTGTATGGCATTCGACGAAGTCCATATCCTTGCTTACCGAACCCTAATGGATCCTCGCCCACAGACACTGCTGAGACAATCGCCATTACTTCACCCAGCAAGAGAGCCCATAAATGTATGTGTTTTACCAAGGTCCACTTCATTCCTTGCATTTTATGCCTTTTTAGGCTTTGACAAGCCATTTAAAGTGTCTACGTTCTGTCGTCCTCTTTTCCCCTTCTTCAGACAAGAGAAATTCAGCTGAATTTGGTGGTCTCTGCTACCACTTTTCTTTATTCTCTGTCGTTATAAGAAGCTTATTTTGTTTTTAGATAATGACCCCTGTAATATAATTCTGTTTTACCCTAACTCTGTTTTTTCTCTTTACATTAGTTCTTGTAACTATTTTTTACTGATTTGATCCACCTACAAATAAACTTAAGCATACATTGCATAAGTAGGTTTGATGAAAGATGTAGGCTTTTCTACCTTAAACTTTCTTCGGACTCACAAACCTTAGAAAAGGATTTGCAAGACTTGTCTTAATACAGGATATTTCTTACAGGTAGTCTTATACTCTAGACGTTTACTCTGTTTAAATGTACAATTTTTGATATTGTCATGGTATTGGAAAACATCCAGGATGAATATGTATTGTCGGATATGGATGAATTATTTTATATACTTTCCTATTTATTTTCATAAATTAGATTTTAGAAGAAATTTATATTGTATATTCTTGTATATTACGTTACGCTCAATACAAACGTTACTATAGAGCACTTGAATAATAAGGTATTCAGGATAATCCTAGGTTTATTGTCAATGTTAGTTTAAAGTCGCTGGAAAGTGCTAGCGACACATTGGATATTGTTTATTACATATTGTAGATAAGAGCTAGCTGCCCCATACTAAAGAGTCACTCTTGTATACGTTTTTTACATAATAATAATATATCTTTCACTAAAAAATGAAAGAATATTTCCAGTGGTATTATTGTCTGTACACAGCACAGTATATTAGATTGTAACTTGCGAGGAAGACTTCAAAATTTAGTTTCTACATTAATTTTGTACAAACCTGACTTTTCAAAACTGCGTTTGTATCTCTTTTTAGGCTTTTCTAATCATCAAAAGAATTTTGATTTTCTATAATTTCAAAAAGCATTGATTATGTATTGTCTGGTATCGAGGCTTATTGATGTGTAGATAGGTCACAGTTTTGACTATTTTTAGGTTTCATTTGTATACTTAAATTCTACTTTTAAGTTGTAAACATCCCGACTTTCTATTTGATATTATGCAACAAGATATGACCATGACATCTGATATCCTGAAGAAATAACGATGCAATAGATGACATGAATCTATTAGTTGATTGCAAAGTTAATTTCTAAATAGATCCGGTTTCTTGATATGAACTAATGATGTGCTCCAGTTTCTTCTCGTAGGAATAATGATGATAAGATGAGTCCACTTGCTCTATGGTGATAGTTGATATCTGTTTCCCTGGAAATACAACAATAAACGATGAATTCTGTAATTTTTATATGGAATAGAAGCATTCAACCCGCAGGAAGAAATATGTGAGTAAATTAAGAATTAAAACTTCAAAACTGCTATCGCAGTCATCCAGAAAGAGTATTATGAAATATGAAAACTTGATAAATTGGCAACGTCTGTGCTGCAGTGCTAAAGCGATAAACATATCGCATGTTGTCACTGTTAGAATGCCTCTAAATGCAAATAGTATAATATCAAATGACATTAATCTCCACTCTGGTTTCATTCACATATTTTTAATCGGATTAGACGAGTGGAGTCGGAGTTTTTCCGAGAAGGAATATAAAAGAAACTTTAGTCTTTCTTACTACCCGGGATTCAACAAACGTAAGAAAAGTTATAATCGTAAATATGTATCACGTAAGCAGCAATTTTGGTACCAAAAAAGACTTTCTATAATGATATTACCATTGATTCGACTTGGGTACGGGAGGTGGTGACGTGATGCTATTTTTAGAAAAAGTGTATATTGAGAGAAAGAGGGCAAGTGAAAAAGAGGGAAAGAGAGAGAGAGAGGGAGATTGTGTGTGTCTACAGCTCTCTCTCTGCTCACACACAACTTTTTTATAGAACTCACACTGTTGGATCAGATACCACATACATAAAAGAGTGATTCATTGAAATCTCTGTTCCTCACTGGGATAGTGAATACTATCATCGTCAGACTATATAAGACTCGGCTGCTTCTCCTGTGAAATGAATGAACGAGTTCTCACACTGCGGGCCTTCTTGCGTGTGTGTGCATCTAACCCAACTAAAACTACCAAGTTCAGACGGATACTTTTATTGAAAGTGAAAGTAGAACAAGCGGCGGCTCTAGGAATATTTTGTTTCGTACTTTTCATTTACTCCTGCAAACTTAAAAGCTTTGGGTATGACATGTAATGTGTGTGAGTTGAGTTACAGTAATTAATGAGATTCCCTTGATGATGGTTCTAACGACGGGTAGGATGCTGTTAATTAAGCAAATACGAGCCCCCCTTTGATATTCTCACCTTGGTAGCCATAAAACTCGTTTATCTAATTCACATAGTATGTAGTTTAATTTTATGTTTAATGCTATTTAAGACTGTTGGTATAAATTGCACGGGACATAATCCAACGAGAACATCTCATTGCAACACATAAAAAATGTGACACCAGTAGAAGAAAGCAGCTTAGGATGATTTGTGTATGACAGTGTATAAATAAGCATCAAAATCCTTACGAGATTAGAAGAGCCTCATAAAAACCTCGTATCATATGGCAACCTGTTAAAAAATTAGTGGAGACTTAACCAAATGGTTTCTTCAAAAATCCTTCTACCAAATCTGAATTTGTATATACCATAAAAGTTCTAGTGCTAGATTTTATCTCGTCACGTCAAAGCTCTTCGAGCTCATTTCTTCCATAGACATCTTATCCTTTTAACGTTTATTGTTAAAAGGAGACCATTAACATTTGCATACTCATACTTTTAGTACGAGGTTTTTATAAACTTTACACATTGTTGATTTCATCAATGAAACATGACTGTGTAAAAAATAAACGAATTTGTATGCAAGCAAGGCCAAGAAATTAATTCCAACAAACTAAAAATGTACGTCACTCAATGAACTGTAGCTTTCACTAGATCTGCATATAATACTTAGTAAACACACAACCGAAGGACTTTGGTTTAAGATGTGTGGCAACGGCTACTGTATTAATAAGAGCAAAATATAGAGAAAGCCTAGCACTCCATTTCCTGTATCGTGTATCTTGAAAGATAGCAAATGAACGATGCGATGCCGTGGCTACTGCTGTGGTAATATATAAAACAGTATATTGCTTTTAGACTGACGAATTACTATGCATAAAGGGTTTAAGGTATGTACGCAAAAGGATATAGTATGCGCTACTAGTCCGTTATAACTGTACCATAGACCATGTTTGTGTGGGTGGATCATTGCTCCCCTTCCATACTGCGTTCTTGGTTATGTTATGTGAGAGCAGACTTGCAGGATAAATAAATTGGTTTAATATTCCACGATGGCGAACAGGTGGATACAGTTTTCATTCCTGAATGAAATTTTGGCTAGAGGAAAAATCTAATAAGCATATAAGGAATGGATATTATGGGCCTCGTATAAAACACAACGTGTATGCTTTCTCTATCAAATTATCTCGTAAAAGACATACTGGGGCAGTATGGGACAATGCAGACTTTTGCTACTTTGTTTGCTCAAACAAAATCCAATACTGGAGTGGAGAAGCAAGGAGCAGCATCCAGTTAACTAAATTACTTTGTATCTGTTTAGCATACGAGATGCTTTCTGTTTGGGGCTTCCCCAAGAAAATCCGTGTGTACTTTCTCCTCCTTTCTTGCAACACCAGTGAGAGTCTTGTATCTCAAACCTTTCCTCCATTAAATATTTCTGGGAGTAATTGAATAGAAGTAAAGGAGAAGTTATGGGGTAATTAAATTCTGAAAAAGGAAGGCTTATGGATTAGATTAGAAGTGCATATGTGTGATGTGTACATGATTTTTAGTTGAGAAGTGTAGGCGTGCAAAAGGAGAGGAATGTTGAGGAAATAAATCTTGGCAAGTAGATGTGCTCAACTGTTTCTCTCTGCGGTAGAGGAAAATTTGGAATGACACGTGCTGTATTAAAATCAATATTTTATAAGGTCATGAAAATCTCTTGAAGCACACTTGTTCCAATCCCAAGCTTGGGGTATATACAGATGTTATGAAAATTTCAAAGTCAAAATCTTACTCCTTATGAAACTTCAAATGTGGAGAAAGTGGGAAAGAATTAAAAGGAAAAAAATGTATATTTATATAGTATTGTTGTTTTCAGATGAAATCCCAAGACACATTCTCCCCTGTTGGGTTGTCACACAAAATGTTTCATACTGGGTTGGCGCTTCACTCAACCAGCTGAAATTTAGCGTGTATTGTGGGTGTTTAGAAATCTTTCAATAATATGTAGATACCTTTTCCCTTTTGATGCATGAATTGCAAGAGGTTTGCTACGGGTCATGTTCACTACTACCTCAAAGTTATTTTGACTCTTATTACATTTAAAACTGTGTTTGGGATCTTGCAGAGTTGGGGGTACATAGATCAAACAAGATGCAGAAAAAAGGAACAAGAGGAAGGCCAATGTTAGGGATTTAAAAGGAGACCTTTCTTTACTTTAACACGATCTCTCGCTTGTCATTCACTATTAAATCGTATACATTTTTTTAGAATACACTTTTTGTCGCAGTTGACTGCATTCCATTTTGTTGGTACTGCCAATGCAAAGTGCTTGTCATTTACGGAGTTTGCAACCTGACAAATAAATGCCATTCCGCAAAATGATTTTTAAACCCTGGCATTTACATAATCAGGGAATTATGGGAAAAACGGTTTTCAGCATAATGTTGCATTCCACAAAAATTTAATGTGTAACATTACAAATATACAACTTATCGGATTATTGTACCGTGCAGATTAATCTCATCAAGTTTGAATTCCAAAGATAAAATTTTAAGCTGTATTTCACTTTAGTAGAAGGTGAAGTATGCACTTAAACTCTAATTCAGTGTTCAAACAGGAAGTGGATATTAAGGAAATTTGATGACTTTTATACAACTGCTTGTCCAATGGTTTTTCAATTACAAAATTACAATTCGAGTAGGTCGAACAAAATATATATCTGTTGTACAAGTGTGAGCATTTTGTGTACTCAAAACAGATTGATGAAGGATACGCAAAAATTTTAAGCGAGAATTTTATAAATTTTTGTCATTGTCTAGAATACATATGGTTTCATATTCTCAAATTTAATCAAATAAAAAATAAAAACCAAGAAATTAACCTTCCAAATTAAGTAAATTATATTTTTAATTACGTATAATATAAAAAAACATTAAATTACTGCGCTGCCTGGTAATTCTAAATTAATTTTGCTAGGACTGTGTACTGGGAAGTTGAGATCCTGACAATTTTTGAGAAAAATTAATCGTTAAGGATGACTTTATGTAATCGGGATGGGTCTGTTACATATATCGGATTTAGTTCTACTCAACAATAATTTCCGATGACGCGCCCGATGCTTAACTGGTAATACAAATAACTTTCCAAGCGTACTCTACTAGTCAACGATCTCTTAAGTATATGACGACTTTTTTTCTTGGAATTTTTTTTCACATTCTCGAACGATATGCAACCAAAAGATACAAAGCTCCAACTAACTTTAGAATATGTTTAAACCTTCTGTACAGTTTGGAAGGGTAAAAATTGTTTTTGATATCATAAATATTTTAATACGAATGTTTGCATTATTATAACGGTTACGACAGTCAGGGTCTTCCGACTTGACAGATAAACTCAACGATGCAAGATACATACCGTAACAAAGTAACAGCTAAATAACTATTATTCTTTTACAGAAACCCCTTTAAGCACACAAGTTGCTACATAAATCCTCTTCAGACATATTGTTAGTCGTTACTTAGTATCCCTTTAGATCTGAGATCTCGTCAAAGGCCCATATTTGAATTGAAATTGAAGTATATAAAGCATTGTACAAGTTTCTAGTTGCAGCCCACTCGTATAAAGAGCGCTTCACGGTATGAATCCAACAAAGTTATAAAACCAAAATTCATAAACTCAGTGCAGGAGTAAAGGATTTATAAGCAGTCTATCATGATTCCATGCTGTCCATAGCTGATATACCCCTCGGTAATAATATTATTATTACTATTGCATTATCGCAAGTTGTCGCCTGCATGTATACACATCTTTTGATCTATGTATCTATGTATGCATGAGATGCAGATGTGACAGAATATAATAAACTGGTAACTAGAACCTCAATAAAAGTTATTTATAAAATTCCTGCTGTTTCTGTTGTTCGACAAAATTTGTAATATCTCCCTTGACACAACATTCATTGAGAGACAGAATATTACAATTTAAGCATGAATGGGAATCCTAATCAAATCAAAATCCAGACGACTTTGTGGCTCGTTTGTAGTTTGTTAAAGAGTATATTTTGCATGTGAATATGTATGTGCAATAAGTTGTTAAGACTTTCATAATGAATATTTGCACTGTTCAATTCCAGCCGGTGATAGCATGGTTTAGCAACAAAGCGTTGGTGTCTTCTAAAGTATGTGTGAATTAATTTCGTTTTAACATGGTTTGAGACTTTCTGTTCACAATCCCATTTGTAAACTTAAAAGGGTTTTCTACTAATAAAGCTTGACAGACTTGGTTGACCTTTTTAAAGCTTCGTCGAATTTGGGATAGGTAGTTGATTGGGTTTCTTTTGTATAATCAAAAACATGTATCTATTTCTAAGTATTTTTTAATGTTCTTGTATTGAAACAACGTAAGAGAAATATGACTAGTAACCTACTGTATTTATTATTTGCAGAAATAAACAATTATTCTCGTTTATATATGTTCATTTGACGTACGATAAAATCAGCTACAGTTCTCATTTGCATGTATTGTGATTTTGACAACCTTATTTGTTAAACTGATGAGTCTCCCTCTCTGAGAGCGTTGAATGAAGAGGAAGCCCTACTTGGTTAATGTCAAATGATATCATGTGATGAAAATTGTAGAACAATCAGGAGCAAATTAGATTCATTTTCATGTGAGCCTTAGCCTATGTTTGAAAGTAAACTAGTATGATCCAGTTTGACAATAAAAGGAAACTTGACATTAAACAGGTACGGACTATCCATTTACAGACGCTATTGATTTCAAACAAAAATTAATATTATGTTACATGGTTAAAAGTCTATGAAATCTATATAAGTTTTTTGAAGTACTAACCAGTATTTTGTATAAATCCTTTGATTTAATGTAATAATAAAATAACAAAAAATGTATGCTCCTCTTCTCATCACGAGGCGTGGGAGGGTTTGTATTGGCTTCTTTACCCACATATCATTGGTCGTGTTGAAAAGAGATGTTTCAATAATTGTAACTACATAAGAACATGAATGCATTTGTGAATCAACCAGTCAAATTGAAATCAGATACTAGGTGATACATTAAACGTCAATAATATTTGTTGAAACAAACTTGAATGGCTTTTCTTGTGCACTTTTGGTTTGTTTTTGTGAATCATCTTGTTTACTTAGAATTTATTTGATTGGAAACTGAGAGTTGCTCGATTCAAGTATATATTTTGCTTCTTCAGTAAGTAAGCATAAGATTCAACTGACGACGGTAAGTTATGAGGGAGACATCTTATAAATGCCCTATCTTACATAGGGTAGGTTATTTTATTACCGTATTAATTTTCCAATCATAACAGCAAATTCAAGAGATTGTTTTTGAACGATGCTACCTTGAGGATAGCTATGCTTTAAAACTGTTTATGCCAAAGTATGATTGAAGCTACATATGATTCATCGTGTCGTCTTGAAGTTTAGAAATCTTATCAGTATAACGTAACCAAAAGCGCCTGTCAAGTATTATGACTAAAAACATGAAATGTATGGCTTTTAAGCACAATCAACAAAATACATTTGTAAACAAACTGAACAATATTCATCTTTTCATGCAAATAGTAATTATACAGTGAAAATAAACCTCAACAAGTCAACAGTTCAATTCTTAGGAAAATTTAAGGCATGAAGTAAACAAATTAAGTATGGTTCAAATTGACTACTCCCACGACCGACCCATTTTCATAAAATTAATGCTGAACATTTGTAAGGCGAAGACGCTTCAGGGTGACTTTTTAATGTAACCACGCCCCATATATTATAACTAGAGTGTATTTGTCAACCACAACCTCAACCCTAGTATGCAATCAATCATACAAAATGTATACATAAAAGTTAATATAGAATCTTTTTATGTCGTAGCTAAAGCCATGTCAAAAACTTCAATGATTTTAATAATACATTATCCATAATTTTCTTGCCATAAGGTAGATAAATACAACAACTGTCACCACTTTGTCTTTGCGAGAGGATATTATCAAATAATTGGATTCAAAAGTTAAAAGAGCTTTGGTTTTAATTTTATTTCGCTCAGCGGATAGAAATCTGATGTAATAAAGTCAACACGTTTTACTTTCAAATCTTTTTAATAATCTTATCATAAATATCATAGCTGTTTTTATTTGGGATAAACTAACAAATCTAGTTTTACAAGCAAACAATGTAACCGTTGTACTTTCACTTTGGGGCAATGTGTGACACGATGAACAACTTAAGACATCTTGCAAATTTTCAATGAAAAGCATAATATACCTTAACACAAGGCGTACTTTAGAGCCTTTTCAGCTTGTAAGCGTTGAAAAGTTAGATGATTGGGATAGTAAGAAGTTTTGCCTTGTAAGCGTCAATAAAACCATACATATTGGCGTAAGCTTGTATTGTCTCCCCACTCGTGACAGCATGACAAAAACGCATACAAAACTGATTTATTTCTTTTCTGTGAAATTTACTTGTATACTTTTAATGAAAACATGGATTCTTTTAATACTAGTTCTCAAGAACCTATTGATAGGCAATTGTGTTTTATATACTTTCAACAAAAAGCCTTTATTACTAATCTAACTAGTACATGATATAACATTCATACAAAATTCGCAGGAGCATTGTTGAAACATAATTTACAACGAATTGAGTACGATTTAAAGTTTTAATTTAATACGCCAAAAACTTGTTGATTTTATTTTCTACCTTTTAAAACTGCCATACACGATTTAGTGTGGCGTAAGAAGTGCTGTTAACTCTTAGCTAACATTATATGCATATCTATCCCGAGACAAATACAAGGTTTTTAACTTGACGGACTAACTTGCATATACCCATTTTACATGCTGGTGTCCAAAATGAGACTTTTATGACAACTAAAAAGTACACAAGGATGGTGAATTAGTAACGAGGGGAATGCCATCATCAGCAAACTTGGATATCAATTATAACGAACAAAGTTTCACAATAAAAAAAGTTGAAGCTCCGCAAGCAAGGCTTTAACTCGCCTCCACCTCCATCCTCCTAACTTTTGTCAACAAAAGTTTCATAATAGCTTTGCTGTGTTGGTTGATTGTTATATATGCAGCTGCTTATAGATTTTCTCTTATTGTGTGCACTGCATTATTTACAAGAGTAAAGACTATAATGTTTTTTTTTTGGGTTTGGTGTACCGTTTGGGCCACAAAATGCATTGACTCAGTCTAACAATATTTGTTGAAAATTGCAGCTATTTTATAGGACGACACACAAAACGCCTACAATATTGCAAGTTTCTCAATGTACCTCAAATTGTTCCATTTTAAATGACTTGTGTAGACACATGCGGAAATTCAAGGAAGGCTTTTTTAATCGACAAAACAAAAACACACTGGTGGATTTGTGAAAGGTATAACAATTTGTTTTTATGTGCCTACAACATTTCGGGGTATTGTAAATTCTTATTGTACCTTATAAACGACCAAATTAGAAGATTATAAATGCAAAGAAAGTTTAAATCTTACCTTTCCCCAAGCCTTGTCGCTCGTTCTCAAGCTCGTAGCCAGAAAAGACGGCAGGATTCTGTGTGTTTTTTGTAGACTGGGATGATAATGATGGGAGTGAGAGCAATGTTGACTAACTGTTGGAAGAGTCTTCTTTCACATTAGAATCCAAAATGATGTATTGTTCCGTTGGTGTGGTGGATTATGATTATTTCTGATGTGTTCCATATCACTTACATGCCGTAATCATTGTTTTACTGATAAAATTCTGCTTTTTTGTACAAAAAGACCTTTCTAGGGCTTAAAATTGATATTTGATATATTACTCGCTGCTTTGGCTTAGGTGTTACAAAATTTTCTGCTCTCTTATTGTCACGTTAATGGTAAAATTTATGCAATATCTTTATTCCCAAATAAGCATGTTGTCGTTTACTAAAAATACCCATTGCTTCCGCTACATATCACTTGCATAATTGTTTTTATCTTGTATGCTATGTTCGCATACTGATGATTATCTTTTGAATACAAATGCTCCCTAATGAGAAAAAATATACTGCTCAAATTTTTGGTACAAAGGGCTTAAGTGAAGATGAAATATTCTCGTCTTCGTCAAAATTTATTGTGAATAGCAGCCAAGATAAATTGTACAGATCATATGGACTCAAATGTCTCACTAGCAATGCTCTACAACTCTTGCAAAGACATTTTTCTAGTCTGATACAATGACGAGCACAACTGGAGAAAGTGAAGGGGAAAAATAAGGAAAGAATTGGTTGACAACAGGTTTTCTTCGGAATGAAAGGATGAATGAAACCTATGTGGTGTATGTTTTTCCTAGGCGAAATGAAATATACAAGTGTACGTGTGTGTGTGAGTGGGAGATCTAGAGCGTATACGTCTATAAAATTTATATTTTGCTCAATAGAATGGTGGTGATGACTAGGGAGAGAAAGTCCTAGCTGTTGACTAGAGCACGGGGTGTGTAACACTGAGCTGGAACTAAGACACTTCCAGCTTTTAATGCTTGTTTGGACTTGTATGCCTGAAACAAGTGCCTACCAGTCTCAATGCTTAAAACTTGGACTGTCTCCTTATACCATGCATGGTTTCATTGCAAGCTTTCTCTCTTTCTCCAGTTCCTCAACCAAAATGCTTTCTCCTCACATTTCCATTGTGAATGTTTTGTTTTTTTGTGAATGTCCTGGTGTGTTTGCAAGAGCAGTTTCTGTGTATGTAATGGGCACTGAAACTCAAATGGGGATAGCAAGTGTGTATATCTATTAGTGAACTGAACTAAAAGTCAAATGATGCTTTCTCTCCTGTTTCGGTCATTACACGAGAAAAGTGTTTCGCTGTCTACATGAGAAAAAGTCGTGTGGGAAGCTCTTAATGAAAAGTATTACTTGTTGGCTTCTATTTACTCCCTCCGCGTTTATTTTCTTAGAGGATACTTATTGATATTTGCCTTTGTTTCGGTATCTCTAATAAAGTCTCGATCTGATGCCTAAATTCCTTTCTTTTCACAAAGGCATTTTTTTCTTGGAGCATGGTAAGTGTAAATGTAACCAAAGGGAAATTTTCTATTGTTAATGACAGAATCTGATCACACAAGCTTCTCTCTGATTTCTCAATACTTAGCTGCGGGAGTCAGAAAAATCCCACTCGAGTCATTGAGTGAAGTGAGAAGTCATTGATGTACATGAGACTCAAGTTTAATCGGTAATGACATTGATAAGACTCCAGGGAGCTAGATTACACTTATCTTGGTAAATAGTAATATTTCATACAATTTCGAAAGCTATTGAGATAATTCATTTTTTCTATATAATTTTTTCAAATAAAAAGGCAACTATGCACCTTCCCGTGAATCTAATAACCGCTCTCTTTGTCACAGGTCAACTATAATGTAAATCAATCAACTTGAACCAGGCAGTATTTCTTGAAGAACTCTTAACTAAAAGGAGGAAAAATCTTATAAAAAATGTGAAGACGCAGAAATAAAAGCCTCAAGAATCCTCTATGGAGTATAGAAAGGTTTCAATATTTACCACAGCCAGACAGAGTGGAATCCACCGATGTACAAATAATATGCCCATGTATATTAGTTCTATTATCTAAAATATATGTGAAAAAGGCATCGCATCGTCATCCTATTATGTGCATGTATGAATGACATGTTGTTCCTGCTTTCCTTACTCTTTTCTCCTGTATTATATGAATATGGTGCACTGGAGAATGCAGTATAGCAGTGTGCTACGAGCAACTAACGCTGGCGGACTGAAAGAAAGAAACAGAAAGAGACAGTGAATGGAAAAGCCTTGGGAATAGAAGAAACCATATAAAAGTTTTGTGCAAAACGGACGAAAGAAGAGAGTCAGAAGAAAAAAACGGGTAGGATTGGCTGCCACAGACACCCACGCAATCATCAGCATCATGAGCGAGAAAGAGAGTAGCATCAGCAGAAGAAGTAATATATAGGGAAAAAAGAGATCTTTGCAGTTGAAGCGAGAACGAGGTATACACACATTTAGCTCAGATGTTTCGAACGTATCGCATAGACCGATAGGCATTATTCCTTTTCTCTTCGCCTTCTTTGTGTATTCTACCGCTGCGAAAGGTTTACACATGAATTTCGTGTTGGTTGGAAGGGGTAGAGGGAAAGCGCTGAGTCTCAATGCCTTTCATTCATACTCCACTTTAAGAGTTTTCGGTAGGGACGGGACCAACTCGGCTGCAACAGTATGTGATATGTCCATTGAGATCTGGGAAACATATTCTAAACTATGATGGTAGACTTTCATAATGATTTTACACTGAGATCGATCGCTAACCGTGTGCATGCATTCCATATACCCATTCCATATGCCTGGAACCTTTTGTGCATCTTCCTGGTCCGTAGAATATAAGTTGTGTACCTATAAAAGATATTTTGTGTATATTACTAATATAGCCTTACGGCTTGGTCTCAAGTCCCAAGCCGAGTGCGTTTTGACTCCCAGAACGATGAGATCAGTGAAACCCTCCATGGGACATGTTCCTTTGTGAGTCGATAAGGGTTTCTTGCTCTCTTTTTATCCCGCAGCATTTAAATATGTCTTGTACCTTTATTCTCCAGTTTTGAAAGTTATACATGTGCACATACCTCGGATATATATGTAAGTGCTTTCTCCCGTTTAAGAATCACTTTTTAAATGCGAAATTCCTGTACATAATGAGATTATGGGTTGGTTGCTATCTAGCTTATATGCAATTTAACAAAAAAATAAAACCTGAGAGCTTGGCTGAATACATATTACTTTNGATTATGGGTTGGTTGCTATCTAGCTTATATGCAATTTAACAAAAAAATAAAACCTGAGAGCTTGGCTGAATACATATTACTTTCTTTATTACTTCTAGTAATAAGCTTTGAGGAAAAACGTAATGAATTTTTATATAGTCAAATTTAAGTCCACCTATTTTACCCCATTTGCGTGTAGAACAAAGAGCTATAGTGTTTCATCTATCATTTATTTTTATTATACGTCATTCTCAACCATCGGGTTGACGCATTCATTCAGCGTCAGTCAAATCATACTACAAGTCATTCACACTTTATGTAGGTAATATGACATGGAAGCTCATCGAAGTAATTTCAGTCAATCACTCTTCATCAATCGTTTAAACGATGCTTCAGTTTTTGCTGCCAAGCAAAGCTGATTCATATTTGTTTTTGTTTATCTTCACGTTTCCAATGGTTGGCTGAGTGACAAGTAACATATTTTCCATCCTTGATTTATGTCATATCTAGTACCCACTTGAGGGTAAGAATGATTTTCTGTCATGGTTCAATTTTTTATAGTTGAACACTGCCAGAAACTTTTGTCGCAAAATCAATACGTAAACCACACACAATACATATTATTCTGTGCTATTTTACCGTCCACACTTTGGATTCATTCAACTTTAGGTTAGCTTAACTGCGCTGTATAACTAGCCTTTGTGTTAACGTAAGTTACGGAATACTGTTCCGGACAGGTAGATTAACAGGAAAGAAAACCTATTCTCGCATGTCAAAATTTTCTCAAGTTTTACCATTGAAAAACTACATACATGCATTAAGTACCGACAAATAAGAACGCACCTTCAGAAAGTTAATGACTCTTGTCTAACAGCAGCTCTAATGACTTTTAGATGTAAACTCTTAAATATAAAAATTACATATAAGCATACCCAACAACGCTGAGAGACTCACGGAACACTCAAGTTAGTATACATAATCAAGTTATTACAAACTTCAAATCTGATTTTCACAAAATAATGCAGCCTTGTTGCTTGTAATTAGTTTGTTTGTTTTGTATGCAAGGAAGTGTGATAAGAGAATCTGACATGAAGCGTCTGGGTTCTTCACGTTAAATACTTCCTTGAAATATATAAGTTTTGCCCAATCAAACGTCTCCATATCTATAAATTAGTAATTTACTCTTGTCTTGTAAAGTTTTGAGGAAAGCATCCTATTTAATTAAATGTGAGTATGTAATTGAAAAAATAATTAACTCAATATTCACTACATCCTTACTCTCTAAGGTCAGAAACTGGTGTTGTAACCAACCCGAATAGGTATAAGGAACATACTAGATAACTTCTTCAGCATATTGTTATAATGAATACAGTGTCTTGAACTATCAGACAGGGATCAACGATTCAAACACACAATACAACAGGTGTTTCTAACTACTTAACTAGAATTACAAATGAGGTAAACATATTGGTATTGTGTGGACGTATGAATATACTTCTTGTAACAACCACAAGTGTAATTATACGCTATTTGTTTTGTTTTATTGTAACTACATACCGACACCCACAATCATGTAAATATATACGCAGACAGATCACAAATAAACGGCAGATGTACGTAACATAATATAGAATGGTACTTTCTAACTTTCTCCAAAAAACGAAAGATATGGGACACGTGGAGTGTATGGATGTATTTATGTGCATGCATCAAAAGCTACTACATCGACAAAGATCACAGTCAAAAAACGTTATTCTTCCAGTTTTCTCATGTTTTAAGTAACCAGCACAATTTTGAATATTTATGGATATCATGTGAGCATTGGAAAAGAGAAATTCTAATAGCAGGTTTTTGGATAGCGATGATTGCATGGAGTGAATGGAATGCACAGTCTAGCAGAAAATGCAGGCTTTGTCAACTGATTCAGAAAAGCAATCTAAATATGCCCGAAAGTACCTCTTGAATAGAATCTGAGATATGTGTGGCTGGCAAATGCAAATGTACGTGTCAAAGTGTATACGAGGAGAAAGGGGAATCATTGTTTAAATATTAACTCTGCATTGTTACCCTTTTATGCATTGCCTGGATTCTGTACTAAGAAATTGAAAATACAGCATTGTTGTTATATTGAAAAGAGGTCCATACAGAGTTACATAAAGATATTAAAGGTATTCGTTGGATGGGATTCATTTTCATTCCCAATTATTTTGCCATAATATGTAGCGTAATATGTAGTATGTATGTGTATTATTAAAAAAAATAAAAGCCCACTACCACCCACATCTACACTTGGAAGGTTTCAGTCGTCATTTACACTTGTTTAACAGGTGTATGGTAAAATGAAAGGGCACTCGTATGCATGCGATGCTCGTATTCTTATTCCAATGTTTGCTTTCCCCTCCTTCAATTCATACAAGTATCCACTTGACTTTCAAATACTTTCGAATGCAAATACAAGGTGGTAGGTATCGTCGGGATTTTTATTTGAGAAGGGAAGTTTTTTGCACTTTTAGTTAACTCTTCGTTCTTTTATTGTAAACTCTTTTACTTTAACGTGTAAACTTGATCTCTTCTTTAATGTAGTGTCAACACCATCATTTCAGAGCGCCACAAAAGTAATATACATGGGGTTTGATATGAATATATCTTTTCTTTTAAAGTTTGAAAAGCTGGGCTTAAATTTTTCATATTTGGTTCTTTTGACCCATATTTGTAATGAATTGTTATGAAAAATTTATTTTCATTATATAGGCAAGCCGAAGCTGTTAGCCAGTTCAATGACTGATTAGAATTTGAATCTGGATTTTCACAAGATTCAGATTTCATGGGGAAATTACTCGTCGATAATACATTGGCATAGTATAGATAGTTAATAGCCAACTGCCTCATGAATCATAGCTATATTGAATTTCGCTAAACAAATAGCTACAACCCAAAATTAAAACCACATCTATTTTTGAAGTGACAAAATGTGTGAGAAGTGAAAATCAATAATTTAGTAATACGTTTTATCAGTTTGATTGATACCACGGAACAATTTCGACGAAATTAAAATACTATTCAATAAATGTGCAAGGCTTTACCATAGGTATACATTATATATATGCATCCGTCATTTTGAAAGCAATTATTGCAATATCTCGTAAATCCTGTAGATATAGATAATCCTTAATACCATTTGCTAAAAAGTTATCACGCATAAAGCCATTTCCACTCATACAAGTAATATATACTCGATATTAACCAACGGTATCGTAAATATTTGCTATCGCCCTAAGTAAAAAATAAAAGTAAGGTTGTTGTTTGCCAACATTTTTCTGTTTGCTTGTTGACCTTCCTGCTTGGATAATAAAGCAAGAACAGAATGGGCAAAGTATTGAATGAAGGAATTCATGAATGGATGGAAGTGAGGGATTTAGGTTTACTTCCACTTAAATGCTTTGATATTTCCAATCGTCTACCAAAGCCATACAGCAAACTTAAAGATGTTTGCTAGAGGTGCTGTTTGTGGGCTGGCTTGGTAAACATTGCCAACCATGCGTTGGTTCCGTAATCCAAATATCTTATATAAAAATACGCGCGTGTCCGCCGCTCGTCCAGAAAGGGCATTCCAATTGGAGTGGTGAGGTTGAACCGCGACTATTTCAAATTTAAATTATTTTTGCACTATTAGATACAATACTATGTAAGACCACTACATGCAAATAATTAGGTTCTCAACTTACCCCAATA
>JAHZNG010001293.1:0-11774 GCA_027744375.1 Orchesellides sinensis | reverse complement strand
AAAGTCTGTACTGAAGACAATATTATCTACACATATGAATGAATGTATTGCACATACTGTCATTCATTTGTAATTCCTAGGTATGCATAATTTGCTACTACCTGAGCAATTAGAGGTGAATATGGGCAGTAGAATTCAAATGAGCCATAATTATTATTCTAAGATTTACCTAAATATTTTGGTTGCACGATGTCTACTGCCTTATATGTATGCAATAAAACGGGCAATTACATTGGTTAACATAAAAGGAAATAATATTAACGATCATCTGCAATCAGTCTCTTTTGAAATGGCTCTAGTTACGCTATAGTAAACCGTTTATGACAGAAATTATCGCTTCTTGTTCAGATCAGTGTTTGCTTTTAATGATTTTGGACTGAACATGGAATATTGTTATCACATTTGTCATAAATGGAAATGGCAAGCAATAAATTATTTTACAATCACACAATCAGTGAACCTATTTAACAGAAACGGTATTCTTGGTTCGTTATATATCTAATGCCAAATTTTGTATCATCCTAAACGAAAAGGTGTTGGCTGATTGCTGATTTGGTACCCGATTACACATGGATTCCTATTAATTACTAGCTTCTTATTTCGCTATGTGTCAAAACTAGCATTGATTTTCATCATCAACAAGTTCTTGCACACAAGCATGTTATTTATATGTATCGTTATTTTAAATTTTTACTATTTAGTAAAAGTTTTTAAAATACCTTTGCAAAGTATTACTTTAAACCTCGTGTACGTGCATATGGTGTTCAGAGATGCATTTAGTTGTTTGAGAGAAATATACGCAACGAGCAGATATTAACGCTAAAAACAAGTTTAAATATTGTTTCACCCCTATGCTGTTAAAAAGCAGCAATAAATATTGCTATCACACATTAAACACTACCGGAGATGCCCATAAATGTCATCTGTTCATGATTTACTTTGTTGAACTTGCTACTGATTTTTAAATACATCCTTTTATTTTCCAACAAGATTTTAAAGAAAGGCAAACCATGTAACAAAATATTTTTATGTATACATACCTATGTACATCTATAACAAGCGTTCTTAATCCTGCAAGTCCAAACTGTCATTCTATTTCCAAATTCGAAACCAAACAGAATTACAACAGATCTCCAAACCTAAACGAACTTTTTTCTGGTTGATCAGTTTGCTTCCAATGATTTTACTAATGCGATAGTAAAAAATAACCTGAATTATGTAATTAATGCATAAAACATACATATACGTAAGTTTACGTGCATTTGTGAAACGAGACGATGATTTTTTTGGAGTTGAAGTTACAAACTAGAAGATAAATATGAAATATGCCAGCAAAGCTAGTGCTTACTGTCACCATGAATAAAGTATTAAAAAAGTAAATACGGTTTTGAAAATCCTAACTTATTATAGTGTGTGTACTATTTCATGATCAAACCAATCCGAATGTACAAACCTAGACATTTATCCGTGACTCTTTATTGTAGCATATTATCTTGCACATTTCCATTCCGGGAAAAAACCCTCAACACCCAACACCATACGGTGGCAGAGTTGAAAAGTCATGAAAGTTGAGCATTCATTATATGACACCAAAAACCACAATTCTCCATTTTAAAAAGTGGGCTGAGAGTCGCAAATGCGAATAATATGAATATCATCATCACTCTCTACACCTACAATTTTAGGCTGTCCAAATACAAAAGTGTTTTCTGAATAGCAAGCATAAGTAATTCTAGAGTAGACATAATAATAGGCACATTAAAAGCACCCAAAAGTAGAGAAGCATCAGGAAGGAGAACGCTATAAAAATTTTACTCTGTTACTTCAAGCCCATATTGCACTATCATTCATAACCTACGTAAATATTCTGCAGAGTCAGGCTAACATAATAACTCTACTTAAACCCGTTTTTACATTTTTAGTAGACTTTAAAAGCACCAAATACTATGCTCATATTCTCAGATGGTTTACACACGTGTACTTCATGTTTACTCTCAACAATACATCTGCATCCATTATGGTAATAGTAAAACGGGAAAGACATTTGTTATACGACCATTTCGAAAAAAAAGCTTAATGTGTTTGCAAACAAGGACATGGGTGAGTGTGTGTAAATACACATCACAGTTTTTATGTGCTGCTTACTTCTTGCAACAACGACAAAACGACACTTCATTCTCAAACTTAACAAAAACTGTATAGAAAACCATAATGGTATGTTCGTTACATTAATGGCGATTGCTCTCCTTTTTACTCCTTTGAGACCTGCCTAAGCTATGAGGTTTTTTCGCTTAAATGGCTTATTCCTCTAGATTTTTCGCTCGTTAGCTTCTCAAATCATGCAAGTAATTTGTAAAAAAGAAAAAATTCCCCTTTTTGCAAAACATGTGACTTTGACTCCAGCAGCAGGGTAAATGGCCCTAAAGCCCAGCTGCTGCTGTAAGAGAGAGAAAGCATTTTTAATGTTTAGTTACACCTAAAAAGGGTTACCATAATAAGTATACATAGAAGTTTTCATAGCTTGGCACGTCGTCGGCATATTTTGAAGACAAGCACATTACAAATACTTTACGCCTACTGGGTTGAGAGCTATCACTCTGCTAAAATCTTTTGGAAATTGGATCCATCCGTCAATAAAGTGTTGAGCCCAATACGCTAATGTACTAAAGTTTTGAAATTGGAAGTTGTCTCTTGGAACAAGTTGCAGCAATCTATGACCTACGTAAACAAAGCGCTCTAGACATGTTCCCAATTTTATTTATCCTTGCGTGATTGTGCTTTAAAGTTTAAACATAGGTGTATACAATATGCTATACACATACTCACCATAAAGGACACTTTGTCGCAGAAATGATGTTTATAAGTGCTATTTTAAATTTTCAGGTTGCCACTCAAGTGTAACCTAACACTTAAGGAAAATTAGGTCATGCGTGAACTCGAGATTATCCTATATTAAATCTGTAAAGAATTTGGGTGTAAATTTAAAGCTGGCTATAAGCTTGGATGAAAGAGAAAGAGTTGGAAGAAGTGTTTTGTTTATATTATTTTAGACAAAAGGAAGTATGATGTATTTACAAATTACAAATACACATATATTAATATTACCAGAATGGAACCGTGTAAATTCTGCTTATGTAGAAGACGAAGTGACAATACTTCTCACAGCGCTGAATTTAGTTACTGGTAACATTTTGCCGGAATTAACGCTTGTTTTTTTACTGTTAAGTACTGCAGACAGTATCCATTATACTATAATCCCATGCAAAGACAACCGTGACTTGTTAAGCGTAAAAATTGAATGCATGTTTGTGCTCTTGCGGGATTTACTCATTGTGTTGTGTACGCTTAACAGGAAGAAAACTCAAGTGCCACACAGTCAAGTAGGTGCTTAGCACTTCATCCTCAATGAAATAATGGACGACTAAAAGACTCCCACTGACTTTGACATAACATCCATGCTTTGAACCTCCTCATCATCACTGACTCCATGAGATTTTAATGATTTTAGTTTTACCCTCCGTTTTATCAATTCAGTATGGTGTACAAAGCATGTATTTTTTGTTGTTACGATACGCGATGTGGTGTGAATCGTGAGTGAATGAGGCATGGCATGCCTACCGAGACCATGAACCATCTCATCGTTTCCATATATTATATTAGAGGAATAAATATGTGTGAGTATTTTTTGTTTCATCCGTTCTGAAAAGATGAATCCTTTACGAATTCCTCGGTACGAAAAAATCTCCAGTCGATTTGCCCACTCAAGCCATTTCTCGCAACAAGTCAAACCCGCTGTTAAAACTCGTATGAAAAAGAGTTCGACATCGACTCATGAATTCACAACGCGTCTGTGGCTTGAGCTTTTATCATCGTATTAACTCACAACATAAGCAAATGTAAAATGCAACAAGCAGTGATAACAATAAAAAAAGATAGACAAGTGTATAAGATACACATGCTGATGAAGTTGGAAGATACTAGAAAGCACCCTTTGAAATCAACAGACGCCTATTGCTCTGGTTGCTCAGTGCTCAAGTCATTTTTTGTAAGTCTGCAGTATTGAAAAATTGTGCAAACACATTGCTTCCTCTCTGCCTACCAACACGAACTCAATAAATAAATATTACCAACGTATGTCATACACATGAGCACATAATTTAAATGCACATTGGACCACGTCTTTGTAGAATACATGTGTGTACTTATGCATTTAAATTAAAAGGCAAGTCTTCCACTGCAAATGCAAGTTCAAAATGTAAGAAAGAAGAGAAAGAAACTGAAGAGCAAGTGCGTATGCACAATCTCGTGGTTTTAAACTCAAATTATGTTTGCCAACATAAGCATAAATAGTTGACAATTTTTTACTCGTTTTTTTAAAGAAATGCTACTGCAGCATAATTCATTAATGAAGGTATGAAAGCTTTAAGTGTCGCTTTTTAATGTTGAGTGTGGGTATACAGAGATGGACGCATAAAAATAAAATGTAAGTGCAAGAAACAGGTAATTTCTACTCTTGAGACAGACAGAAATTTCTAACAATACCCGATTTTAATAAACTTAGACGGATAAGAATAGACAGATGTATGATTGCTTTCTAAAAGAGCATTTTGATTTTTTACGTAGCTGTCTATTTCTCTGTTGTTCAGTGTGAGTCAAATCTGTAAGATTGTGTCGATTGTGTGCATTCAGAGAGAGAGAGAGAGAGTTTATAAGAATACAAGAGATACTTTAGCGAGAGTTCTCATGTTTTTATGGAGTAAACACTACTTACGCTGTCCTGTCCGATGGACCGAACCCCTTCTCTGATTTTTCAACTTGGCATTAGGTATCTATTCAAAGGCATTGTGCTGATTGTGTACATGGTCCTGGTTTTCTTTGTAACAACAACGCTTGTTCCTGGTTGCATCACATTGCATCGGAGCTCTCTGCTCCTCCCTTTGAGTCAGTGCATTTTATACAATGTTCAGTTGTAGGTTCCTGATTTTCTTGCTTTATACACATTTCAATCGCAACGTGGTACATGGAAAAGCGTGTTTTTCCTGCGTGTTTTCTCAGTTGGCGAAAGATAATGTGAGTTGAACGCCAGTTTAGTAGCTTCCTGGCTGGCATTCTGAAAGGAGCATCATATCATTGTACAAGAAGAGGGGGTTTCAACAAGGGCAATCTATATTAAACTGGAACTGCTCTCTGCAAAAGTAAACCAGAAGACAAAAAACTGTGACAAGCACTCGTGACTCTTAAAAGAAAGAACCACACATTGCCAACCACCAACCCTGCGAATTAAGTAACCAAGCTTAACCCTAAACTAACCACCACAGAAGAGCAGTCTTAATATGCTCTCCCATCTCCTCTTAATGCAATCTTGTGAAAAACAAGCCAGTGAGACAAACTCCTTTTTCATAACCTTAAGCCCCAGGAATTTTCACCGTTCTTATGCTAAAGTATCTCGTTGGGATTCTTAAGATGACAAGTGACAAATTGTATAAGTCAGCACGGTGACAGCTACCCCCTCGGGATCTAGTATTATTTTTATCTGCTTTAACTGCGTGTGCCATGGACTGTTTGTACTGTAGTTAGTGGCTCGTGATTAATACTGATTATCCTGTTACACCCGGCATTGGCAATCTATGGAGTTTTCAAGCAAGCTTGTATTAGTTTTAAAGACTGAAGTTCAAAAGAAAAATTAAAAGTTAACGACCTGATAAATCCCTTGTTCAGATAAACCAAAAAGTTTTTTTGTTGAAAAATTCATATTCATATCTATCAAGTGGTTGTTTGTTGCTCTAAGCAAAGTTGTGTTGTCTACGTCTTAAGCCTAAGCTTAGTCTAGCATGGGAAGTGTCAAGTAAAATTGTCAACTTGTTCTAGTTATAGAAAGAGAGACGGCTTGTATCTAAAAGTCAATGAAAGTTTTTCATGATAAAGTTTTGGCGTGAGTGAAAGCATGGTGGTGCGATGAAAAAGCTAAGTTGTGTTAGTTATGCATGCGGGGATGAGTGGTGAAGTATAAATTACGATAAATATATCATTACCGCAACAAGCACAGAGAGATTTTGAGTTAAAGTTGGGGCAATATATATCATCATCATATATCCGACTGCTTTTTCAATTGCTCCACACAGCGTTTTTTATTTCCTGAACCACAGTATGCTTTCCGTTCCCAATTGCTAGAAAAGAGAAGACGGTGAAGACCAATATAATTTATAACGTGCATTTATACATGTATCAGACATGCACTCATTCAGTCGCCTGTGTTTTTTCGTGCAGGAGGTTTGTTGATGCGTGAAGTGATGATGAAAACGATGATGACGATAAAGTGTGTCGTTGTTGATAATAATGATAGGATCATAGGGGGATGCTTTGGATGATGACGGCTATGCGCCACAGCAGGAAATAAAAAGTGTGAAGAAAATGAGGAGAGGAGAGCTGTGTCATAATTTTTCATAAAAATGTATTTCGCTATAGATTGAAATGCGTGTGTGTGATTATATGAGCGTTTTCATGTGTTATAGCGAATAACCATGTCCATATGTACGCATTATTTGTTTTCCCCAACGCACTTTGTGTGTGCTCTTTTTTCAACTTTTGCAACAAACTAAAACTACGACGGAAATACAATAGGGCGGAAGTATAAAGTTTTTACTGGGATTTTGTTCAACTGAATTGATTTGTTTGCAAGAAGAAGGTCAAAAGATCACTATCATTTTTAAAGTATAAAAGAGCGGCACGTGCAGGCTGTTACGAGTAAAACGAACAACGTGAGGTTCTTTAATACATGCATCTTTCCCAAAAGGAATATGAAAAAGGATCAGGAGATACTAGATCCCTTTTTCCTTTGTTTCATCTGAATCTCTTTGGTGTGTAAAGCAGCGTTGTGTTTTTGCTCGAGGACGTTTTGGGCAGAACAACTTCGGCAGAAAAGGGAAAGCAATAAAATAAGATCGGATCTGACTCATATGCTTGTGTGTAATATGCACTAGCTCTAAGCGTGGTGCAAGTACGACACATTACTTCAGCTGTCACAAGTATCACCTCCATTTAGGTTTATGGTTTTGTGTTTGGGGATGGGAATCCAACAGAACTTTTGAGAGATGCTGAGATTGGGTGTGCTGTTCTTTTGGATTGAGACACTCTTATCCATTCTTTGATGATATGCTTTTCCAAAGAGCGAGCGTTTGCCGAACTTGTGTTGATTATTACTCGTCGTTGATTCCATGTGGCCCACTGGAATGTTTTAGAGATTCACGTTGAATGACTGCATGTGAAATAATCGATGTAACAACATATTTGTTATTCGATGCACAATTCAAGAATCTCAAAACTTTTATGGCATTTACAAAATCTACTATATAGGTATATGTCAATGGGACTTAACTGTAGTGACGAATTTAATTGAGATTGTTCCAAGTTATTGAAACTTTCTTCAAATTTTATGAAAACTTTGAACCGTACTATTGACATTAAGATGGCTTGGTTTGAATTTTATGTATAAACTTCACACGATGAAATTGAACCAATTCCCTAACTTTTAGACACAAAGGATGCATCTAAATCTCCTGNAAAGGATGTATCTAAATCTCCTGTTGCACTCGAAGAATATGAAATGAGGACAACTGTCTTGTTCTGAGGCAACAATTCTAGCTTCAAATCACGTGCGTACATGTATGATGCATGTGTAATGTGTAAATATTATTGGGATATTATCATGGCTTTTCGAGAAATTCACTACGGAAATTTACTTCCAGGCTCTTTTTAGTGAAAACGGTGAAAGCCAAGCTTAATTGAACAAATAAAAATATGGAATCAGTGAGAGTAAATCGTGAGGAAAAATCTCAAGAGAAAGCTTCTCGAGGCGATGGAAAGCCTGCACAGTCTTCCACTACCTTTCCAATAAAAAAGACCACCGTGGGTCGTACATTATCCGACCCAACATTTTACAACTCAAAAATACCCATATCTAGTAGAATCCGGCAATTGGAAGTGTTTGAGGAAGAGACTGAAGAAAATCTAGAGCAGGAAGAAGGGACCGGGGATAAAAGAAATGAAAATGCTAAAATCCTTTATGTCGACGATAGAAAGACGGGCTTATATTGTAAAACTGGTCCAAAAATAAATCCCAACTTTACCACAAATAACAAGACTGCAAAAGATCATCTCAAATCCAACAATGCTTCAACAACTGTCATCGCGGACTTTGATGAGTTTAGCACAGGATTGCCAAGTGATTTGCCCTGTGATCTATTTGACATTGAGGGAAATCTCCTGTATGGAAATGTACAGCATATTAGATTTGACCTGGAAGATGACGACTTTTCTTCCGCTGATGATGACGCTGGTCGTCATCAGCATCCCAATGATCTTAACTTGAGTGAAAGAAAAAGTTCTAAAATTAAAGATATTTTTCGAAAAGGAAAAACTTCTAAACATAATGATTTGGGCAAGGAAATCAATAAGACTCAACTACAACGTCAGAATAATCATCAGAAACAAAAGAAACAGCCAACGATCCCAGCTTTGCAATCCAATAAATTTGTTCCAATTCTATCCAGCTGTGAGTTGACAAAAGAAATTAAAGGAAACGCTGGAGAAAGTAGGACTTTTGTGACAGGTGGAGATAATTTACGTGAAAATGATGTTTACTCTAGCGTGAGAGACAACAAAACCGGTTACATCCGAGGGAGTGGAAGACGAAGCATAAGAAAGTGTTCAAGTGAAGACTTGTCTCACCCTCTAATTAATAATGTTTCTCCTAAAAACAACTTTCCAACACGTCAATTCTCTTCAATTCAAAGTAGCACTAGTAGTAACAGTGGCCTGGCAAATAATCATAGCAGCAGTGGTAATTTCAGCCCTCCTTCTGATCAGTTCCGAAGTCCTTTAGCTCCGTTCGACAGGCATCATAGCTCGGGTGGTGCTAGTAGCAGCAACAGCAGCAGTACAATTACTCAACACTATTATCCAGAGGGAGGATGGGGTTATGTGGTTCTCATGACTTGTACAATCTGCCATGTGCTAACGTGTGGGTTTCAGCTGTCATTCGGCATCCTCTGGCATGCCATACTGGACAAGTTTGGAAGTGAACTGCAGTTGATTTCATGTATGTATAATATTATGCTTGTTAACGTGATGACGTGGTCTAGTTTGTCGAAATGTTACTATTGCCAAAGAAAGTTCTCATATAAACTGATGCATGATGTATTGTATAGATAGGTTTGAGACACATTTAGAAAGAAAAGTGCATTCCAGAAACTTTTATTCTCTAATTAGCCAAATAATGATAAGTAGTAGTAACAAGGAACATTTTTGCGACTTTTTTGAACGCACAAATTTATCTTGCAAATTTAGTTTATGTGCTTGTTTGTTTATTCAAATAAAAATCCCCCCGTCCAGAAGACGTAGCCAGAATTCTTCCTTGTTAAAATTTATGCAATAAATAAATGTGAGATAGTCGGGATGAACACGGGTATTAATAACGGTGAGAAAGATATGGCAGTTGGCACGTTTGCTGACAAGTGGAATGTGGTGCATATAGAACAAGGTTTAATGGAACGTATGCAGTACACTAGTTGGATTTAATTTACTGTGAAATAGAATTCGAAGTGCTGGATTCATGTAATTTCGTTAACAAATACATAATTCAATCAAATTATTTTGTCCTGGTTGATCATGTATATGCTATGAAGCTAGCTACATTAAAAATTGAGGGAAAGGAATGCAGTTATTCTTAACTCCATTATACCTTTAAACCGAAAGAGAACTAACAATTCTAAAACCCATTTTAGCGAACCAGTTCCAAAAATATTTCTTCAGAACTTATTATACTTTGGAGAACATTTGTACCGAATTTAACCTTTGTTTAAGTATGGTTCCTAAATAAAGGAAGAAAGTGGTGAATATAATGATACAACACGGTGTTCTGTTTTGTCAGAGCATTTCCCATATCCAGTTTGAAACAAACTTTAAAATTTATACTATCTGATCTGATTTAATTTCTTTACTCACTGTGTACAGTACAGAGTACAGAGATGGCTGTCAATATTTTGACAGGAGTTTGTTTACTGATGAAGAAGAAATGTCAATAATACATATTTCAATAAGTTGGTTTGGAATCAGAACAAATCTTGGCATTGACAAGTTGTATTAACCCATTAATAATTCCTTATAAGTCTCATTCCATTACAGCGAGTTAATCTAAGATCATTGTCAGACTTTTTAAAAGCTGTACGAAATCCAGACATTTGAATAAAAAATAATCAGTTGAAACTACAATTGCAGCAATGGATCTTGCAAGAAACTAAACACTGTATTTCTACTACGTGTTACATATGTACATATATTACATTGCTTCCTTGTTGGGCCTCCAGCATTAAGTAGAAAAATGAAGGCGTTGACAGTCTCATAAATCTGAATGCAAATCAAGTCTGACAAGCTGTTTTTTCTCCAGTCTTAAATCGGTTTAATTGCTGGTTTCTCTGTATCTTGTGTAAACATAAAATAATATTACGGTAGAATCATCGTTTTTTAGTCTTGGGTAGTCTATAAACAAGAGGATCTCTTAAGCAGCCGTAATAAATACTTAAAATATTCATAATAATAGGTTGTTCACTACCAAATTCTTGAGCTTTAATCTTATCATTATCATTGAATGTAAATTATTTATCCTTGTCTTACAGATCTTCCCACAATCTTTATCTTATAAAATGTACCTACATATGATAATCAGCGAAACACTCGCCCTTCTTACTACTTGCATTAAAACCTTTAAAAATTATGGAATTCCGCCATAAGCAAAGAGAATGATCAACATCGTGAAATCATGAGTACTACCATTATTATTACCTTCTGACAAAGTATATGTTTGACAGCTTGTAAAACATGAAAAGTTACATAATATCACATAAAAAACAGAATATGGAGATGCATTTTCTATTGTTGTATTTTTTCAAACTATGTAAGCACAAATTGTTAATGTGTTTAGGCATAAATATGAAAAGCAAGATTTTTCTTTTTGGCTCAAGTGTTTCTAATAAGTTTTGACTGTGTAGTCAATATCTCAAGTCAAATAAATTTGCATTCACGAAGACATGTGTTTATCCAAATCGCATTGACTTCACTTGATGAATGCTAAAACCAAACTGATTTGCTCGCTTGTCTGATACCTAAGTACATTTACAATAACTTTTCAAACTTCCATCATCATCTACAAATGCCAATAATAACAGTCACTACTCATCGTGTATATGTCGGGGGAACAAAAAAACTCAAATTAACAATACGAGACTATTAGTCAACCATGTGTAATATAACAACGCACTCTTACATCCATAATATTTAGTTTTTTTGTTTGCTGCCAGCGTGCCAAAGTAAAAAGTTATTTCTGTGAGCTTTTGAAATATTAGGCGAATATGCGCCTTCAGTGTTTTTCTAGTCTTATTGCTTACACTTGGCATATCGGTGGTGAAATTAGATGGATCTCAGCATGATACGATACTTTTGCTGAATGTCGATTTAAGAATAGGAATAGGATATTACATATATTATGTATGTATGTATATGTTGTAATACATAATATGTTCAGCGTTTAATGCAGATTGTAAAATGTAAATTTAAATTAATATAAGAAACCCTTGTTAAAAAGATTTTCTACGGTTATTCACTGTACGTATATAAACATCCTTTTTCCTTTTAATTCGCCTATTAAAAACAATGGATTATGGGCTAAGCGTTAGGTCATAAAAAGTAAGGGCAGATGCGTTCCGTCCGATTTGTAGAAT
>JAHZNG010001292.1:0-30814 GCA_027744375.1 Orchesellides sinensis | reverse complement strand
ATAACAACAAACGATAAAAAAGGCGTCAGTAACAGAGTACGGGTATTAATATGGGAATGATAATGAGATAAGGAAAATGACTCATGATTAGCAGAAGAGAGCATCATGAATGATGAACTCCTGTAGTAAGATTAAAAATGTCCTTGGTTTTTGTGATACATTCTATGTATATATCAGTTAAATGCAACATAAAACGTAATATGGAATAATATCATGTAGACAGGATGAGACTATAATATTGTGTGTGTTTTAGATTTGTTTTAAACTGGCTGGCAGAGGTTTTGGCAAGACGAGACGCAGACATTGGACGCAGACGCAGACGAGTTTGGAGTAGCATTGTGATTCAATCAGTTGAGTCCGTTGGAGCAGAGATAGTGGCCATCATTTCATAATTGGGCATTCAATTCACAAATTGCACAATAACACACCTGCTGAATCACACACTATAACAAGATTTGTTCCCACGAATTACCCAATTTTATCTAATACTGGCTGCTGTGAGTAAATCTTGTGAAAATGAATATGAAAACGATTCGACAGTTGCCGACGGTCGTGATTGTAGGATGTTGCTGTTCAGCGTTGATGGTTTCGTATACATGGAGAAAGCTACAGTATTGGAGGGTCAGTCAGTAATTCAAAACAATTTATATACAAAGTAAAAAGTTAAATTAAGTATGATTATTGTGGGGAAAATAGAGAAAGAATGAGCTCCTTGCAAAAATAAAGAGAAAGCAGACTGAGCGCCGGAACCAATTGGACAAGCTTAGAGATAGCCATCCACTCCGTCCAGAGTTGATATCTATCACGGAGCTAAGTTTGGATGAGCTTTTAGATAAGCTTCAGAAAAAGGAGGTGAAGGCGGTGGAAGTTCTACATGCTTATATTGCGAAAGCGGTTAGAGTAACGGATGAGTTCAATTGCATCACAGAATTTATTCCGTGGGCAGAGGTTTGTAATAAAATGATTGCAACATAGATGGAATGTTTGCAGGATACATGGAAAGCATTATGGATTTTATTTTGGAAAACAGGATTTAGCAAAGGAACTTGACTCCCTTCCATCTCCAAAAGGTCCTTTGCATGGGTTACCAATTGCTGTAAAGGATGACCACGACGTGAGAGGTCTTGACTCAACAATTGGATTTGCTAAGAATCTTAATAAGCCTGCAGGAAAGAATTCAGTTCCTGTCCAAATATTAATTGATTTGGGTGGAGTACCTTTCTGCAAGACTAATATTCCCCAAGCCCTAGCTTCAATCAACTCAGATAACCCCGTATTTGGAACTACAACAAATGCATTGGATAAATCTGCAAGTGCTGGAGGATCCTCTGGTGGCTCTGGGTGTATTGTGGGGGCGGGTGGAGCACTTCTCGCTACTGGAAGTGACATTGCCGGCTCGCTGAGAATACCGGCTCATTTTCATGGGCTTTGTTCACTTCGCTCTACAAATGGAAGGTTGAGTTGTAGAGGAATGCAAGGAGGGTTGAGTCAAGTGATTACAAGTAAGCAAAAAACAAGAATGATATGATGTGTATACATACACGATCGTCATGATAAGACTACTTATGGGAATTTATGATAGTACATGCGGTCAGTGGGTTCATTACGAAAGATGCCAAGTCCCAAGCACAAATTTACCGACTCGTGACGTCAGACAGGCTTCAAAACAAATATGATTCAACAATTGTTCCTCTACCGTGGAATGAGCTGGTAGTTAGCATGCAAACTGTAATTCTTAGCTCTTTTAAAGAACTTTATGTAATTTAAAAAAGCAAATTGTCTTAATGTGTAGCTCTTTACGTCCACCAAACCCCTTAAAATCGGATACTATACCAGTCTACCAATATTTCCAGCATTTGGTGACACGCCACTGACAGTTCTCAAGGCAAAATCAGCCCTGGAGAAAATGAATTACAAACTTGTCGAGTTTTCTATTCCAAACTCTTTCGATCTGAGTAAAAAAATATTCGGATTGTACTGGTGTGACCTTGGGAAGAATTTACTAAAGGAGTTTGAAAATGAACCTTTGAGTAAATCTGGAACGGGGCTGGTTGGCCATGCAGATACACCTGTATGGATGAGAAAGTTATTAGCTTGGATTTTCTCCATTAAAGCGTTGCCCATGCATTCGGAGCGAATGGCAGAACTGCTTACAATTGGGATAGACTATCAGAAACTTGGGGAGTTCACAGAGTGTGTTCAACATCTGAGGGAAGTAAGGGAGGGATTGTTACGCAGAATGGAGGAAGAAGAGATTGACCTCATTCTCGGCCCTGTTATGCCATTTCCAAGTATGGAGGAAAGAGTTATCAACTTGTTTGCATGTAAAACATCATAAGACACAAGTTTTGGTTTTAATACAACTTGATTGTGATTATGAATTTCTAATAACTTGTCTTTCTCCTTTAACCCAGTGTCTGTAATATATACTTTCGTTTGGAACGTACTTGACATGCCGTCGGGAGTCGTGAGATTTGGAACGGAGACAGGAAAACTGGTTGACCAGAGTGATATTGATAATGACAGTTATTTAGCAATGGTGAAGAAGGTATTGAGTTTTTCTAATTAAAATTAAAATTAAAATCGACTAGCAGGTCTGGTTAGCTTTGCTAGCCCCTTTGTCTTTATATAAATGTGTTTCTATATTATGGATATTTTTAGGCAATGCCAACATCAGTAGGTATGCCCATTAACGTCCAGATTATTGGCAAACCATTCCAAGAAGAGTTAATTCTTCGAGTTTTATGTGAACTGGAGAACAGTTACCTCAAGCAGGCTCAGGGCCACGCAATTTTAAAAAATGGGACGAGAAACGGATAAAATGTTATTGATATTGTCCATATACTCAGCTAAATTTTATTTTATTGTCGATGTCAAATTTTAAAATATCCCAACTATACCATTTAAAGTAATAAAAAATTACGGAAGACCTTATTTTACACCATTAATCACAAGTTTGCTTTTCAGCGACTTCTTTACTGTAATGGACAAGGAATTCCCATGTCTTTGAGAACTTTGTCAATGCAAGATAACAAATGATGCATGTCATCTCCGTTCAAATCCCCAATGTGACCGATTCTGAAGCAGTCTGCCGAGGTGACTTTCCCAGGATAAATTAATTGACCTTGACATGCAAAAATCAAATTACAATATCCTATCTTTGTTTGTACTACAAGTTAAAGGTTTACTGAAACACTCACCTAAGTCACTTAACCGCTGGTAGAAATCTTCAAAGTTAAATTTAGAGTTGGAAGGATAATGGAAGGAAGTAATGATATGGCCTCCATGCTCCTTTGTCAATTGTACAAAACCTCGGCTTGTCATTCCATTTTTTATAATTTCACTATTTTGCTTGTACCTGGGTAAAACAGTAAAATTGCAATGAAAACTTTTTCCTCCTCTTTTTCAAAAAGCTAAACTTTTTATAAAAAACTGATTGACTAACCTTAAAGCTCGGCCTGGTACACCTCCCTCAAGCTGTAGCTCTGCACAGGCCTGCTTCAAGCCAAGAATTGCCTGCGTGGGTGGAGTGAATCTAAACTGGCCCGAGTTTTCTAAGCCTTTCCATTGATCATACAAATCCAAAGAGAGAGACGCTGACAGACCTACGTTTAAAGTTGCCAGTTACGATCAAATTATGAGGACTATACATAAGGAGAAAGACGAGCGAGTTATATAGAATATCGTACCTTTGCACTTTTCCAATTTGTCAATCCGACAAATAACAAAGGCAAACCCAGGTATGCCTTGAAGACACTTGTTTGCCGAGCTGATAAGAAAGTCGACTGAAGAGTAATTTGCTTCAATGCCTGCAAAGCTGCTCATGGCGTCTACAATATATATCATGTTTGGAAATTTGGTCTTGATTTTTTGCCCTAGTTCTTCAATCGGATTGACAATTCCACTAGTTGTTTCACAGTGGACTACTGCTACCGAAGAAAATTTTTCCGGCTCAGATTTTAGCAACTTGTAAACCATTTGAGTGGTTACCGGCTGCGTCTCATCAAAAGTTATGATATGATTAGGAATGCTTGCTTTGTCACAAATTGTTTTCATTCGTTTGCCGTACGCTCCATTAGCCACAATCAGAACCTTAAAAAACAAAAATAATTTTACATATCGTAAGTTACTAAGTATGTATATTTAACATTAAATATGCTCGTTTACTTTCTTCTGACGATCAACAGTGGATTGGAGTACAGATTCAACGGCAAAAGTTCCACTGCCCTGCATTAGTACTGCTGTGTAGTCCTTCTGCGGAAGCTCTTACAGTTTCAAAGTAAAAATGTAATATAATATGCTTTCCAAATGATAATCAACTGACTTCATTCGTATTTCAAGACTTACTCGCAATGTCAACCAAATTCGTTCGCAGGTCTTTGATAATCTTAATAAATTCAGTGTCTCGAGAGCCCATATCCCGGCACAGGGCTGCTTTCACCGTTGCACTCACTTACAATAATTTATATATAGCATTTAAAAATAATCATAAAATTTTTTTTTCAGCTTACATTGAGTATCTGCAAATGTATGGTTGTGAATATTATGTTGTATGCTATTTTGACACGAAATGAAAGTAGATAGGTGCAAAGATCTCCTACAAGGAAAGCTTTTACTTGCTTGCAGAATATCTTTGAATACTCTCATTTTTACACAGGAAGTTATATGCACAAACATTTAGGTATGTATACCTTACCCTTTTAATTTCGTTATAGATTTAAGAGAAAATCAATATAGATGTTCTGAAAACCAGATTACTTTTAAGAATATGCGGTATCAAGGTGAGTTAATTAGTATAAGATGAGATTTATATATGATTTTATACCATCCTTGTAGACTAACCCATTATGCTACCAATAATCCACATTAAACTGGCAATCGATTAGGGAAAGGCAGAAGAGTTTGATCATTAAAGCTTTATTGAAACTAACACATATACTTGAACACAGCTGAACATGTATCTGCGAGAATTTTACAACTTTTTCACATTTGCACTTAAGTTAAATCGGAGACTAGAAAAATATATTATGCTTTATTTAAAACAATCTATGCGGCATTACTAGTATTTTTCCAAGTCTGCATTTTCTCCTCCATGGCTCACAACTGAAGTAGCCATAGCTTTCATTTCCAAATCCTCTGGTATTTCTGTACTTCTGCTCCAAGCGTTTCCAACCGTTGCAACGGTGAAAGCGGCCTTTCCAGATCCACTTCCTTTTGAGGATGCACTAGTATTCCTGCTTTGTTGACGACTTTGCACTACGATCTGGTCGTTTCTCTTTGGCTTTTGTAGATCTGGCGTTGCTGTTTTATTTGGCTGCTCTGGAGCAGTTTTATTACGGGATTTAAAGTTGAAACGTTTCTTGGATTTTCCTGATAGAATTTATTTGTAACAAGTATCGATTAAAACACTGGTAGTGAGTAATTCATAACAAACTTAAAATAAGTTAAACCTTTTCCTGTGGAAGACTTTTTAATTTCGACAGCTTTCTCATCCTCAGGAATTGCTTGACCATCATCCATAGGATCCGTTGCCTCAGACATGATAGACGTTGCGGACATAGACACCGAGTCGTGAGTTGATGTAGAACCTTTTCTCTCTTTAAAATACTCCTTATGCACTTCCGCTAGCGTAGTCACCATTAAAATCTCTTTGTTCGGATACTATAGAATAAAATGCTTATGTTGCTTAAAATTACCTAATTCCACTTTTAAATTGGCTTACATAAGGATTTACCTCAGACTCAGTAGAACCAGCAGCAAAATTATGCTTCCGCACCCCAATGGGGGTGGAATCCGAGCTGAGGTCTTCAGTAGGCTCATATGCCAAATTAACAATTCCATCGTCAGCGTCCGCACCTTCAGGAGAAAGTCTCCGCGCAGCAGAAATTCGTTTGTAGCGAAAACCATTCTCATCATAATATTGATCATTGTTTGGATTGTATCCGGTTTTTAAAAAGCCTCTTCTACTTTCGGTAATATCTGAATCTCCGTGATCCTCAATGCGGTTAATAATCTCAGGTCGGGATTTAGGAGACTTGAGTCTAGGTAGTTTTATGGGTTGATCAACAAAGGGAGTAGCTATACTGTTGATGGGTGGCAAAGGGCCAATCTCACTTTTCTTTTGAAATTTATTATATGAAGAGCTGAGTGGATTAGAGTTAGGTTCTGGCAGTCTCGTTACAGATATAGGCTGTGGGTTATTTGACGCGATTTGTAAAGGTGCCGAGTTGTTGTCTCGTTCAGGAATTTGAGAATTATCATTTGTGACAACTTCAGGTGCCTCTGCATCCTTTCTTGTACATTTAGGAGATTCTTGACGTGGAATTGAATTTGAACGTGGTGTTAGGTCATTTGGGGTTGTATCACGATTGTTGGGTTCATGATTACCGTCTATGTTAATAACTGTCTGTTCATTTTGTACGTTATTCTCAAGCTGAAGGCGTTCACGTTCGGCTTTGACAGCCTCCCGTCTTGCTTTCTCGCGTCTCTTCTCCTCCATTGTGTCTGAAAGAACTCGGGTATTTAGATCTAAATAGTTGGATTCGATGTAGGATACCAGCCATCTAGTAAGTTAGGGTAAAATATTCTAAATTACTTGGCTAAAACGAATTTGTAACAGATCAAGGTATACTGGACTTAGTTCTCAAGCTTACTTGAATCCATCAAAAATCCCCTGATCCTTTTTTAAATCTGTTGCACAAGAGACATCCAATCTTGTTAGGCAACGAACTGAGTTGACAAGTTGTTGCAGGTTTAATAAGGAGTCCAGTTCATTCTCTGAGATACCCTCCAGATCAATCTTATTACCTAAACTAAAATGTTAATGAGTGTGAGCATGGTAAAAACAGGAAATGTGGTTTTTATGTATGCAATCTGGGTAAATGGCATCCTTACAGAAGTACAGGTTTCCCCCGTATTCTAAAATCACTTAATACTTTAGCTAACAACTGGCCGGCTTCCGAAATAGTGTCCGGTTTACTTGTATCCACAACAAATATCACGCCGTGGGCCTGTTTAGGAAATGGAATTTATATGAAACATTTACATGTCCGGCCGATTAGGATTGTATTCCTGGAGAATGTATTTAAAACAGGAAAATCTGATGAAGGGTTCTGTTGATAGGAAAGGAAGTGACATGTAATAAGGAACTGGATTACTTTTGGATTATTGGGAAATGAAATCAATTTAAACTTTGTGTTACAAATTTTAACAAAACAACATACATCTGCATAATAATGGTCCCACAGCTCTTGAATGGAAGCATGACCTCCAAGGTCGTAAATGTTAATTGTGGTTTTACTCTTCTTCACAGTAAAAGTGTTAAACCCCTTAGTTTGCACATAATTCGAGTCTGGAAGTGCTCGTTTGACTGAAAATTTTGAAAAACAATATATTGGAACGTAGAATAAATTTAGGAGCAAATTTCCTTCTTACACAAATTTGTATGTACAGGTAATAGGTACAAATTAAATTAGGTAGTAAGTGTCCCTTACACTTGTAGAGCCTTAGAGCAATTGTTGATTTTCCTACGGCTTGCATTCCCAGTATAATTATGGAGATGCTTTTTCTTTTGAACTCTAAAACAGTCAAGTTTAGCATGGGTAAACCAAATTTGAAATATATTAATACTATCACTTTCATTTACAAAGCTTACTTGCAGACATCCGCCATTTGGACCAAGCTAAGCCTATCCGAGAAATTCCCAATCTCAGGCAGTTTCCCATTTATAACAAGTATGATTGTTTTTTAGCACAAAAGCACCACACTGTTTTCAAATAAATTTTTGTGATATATGGTACCAGTCATACTTGTTTGCTTCAAATTTGTGCAAATGAAAGGGTCAAGGTGGTCAGAAAACCCATTCATATTTTGCAAAGTAACTTTGCAACTAATGTACATAATATAATATACTGCCGTGGAAATACAAGTACACTATGATAACTCTTTATTTCCTTGAATACCTTTTTTTGTATAGCTTTCGTCATGCTCACAGATTGGGATTGATTTTTGACGATTTCCACGGTTTGTTTTGGAAGGAGTTTCCATGAGAACCAATTAGCATTGTTCCTGCCCCCACACCATGTCTTGTTGCTCATGATGTTATCTTAAAATGAAGGGGTTGCAAAGTTGCAAATTGCAAAATATGCACCAGAACAAACTGCTTTTTTATGTGACATGCGATATGGAAATGAAACATGCCCAAGTTTCCATTTCGCAATGCATCAGTTGGCATTCCATGAAATAGCGTGCTGGAATGACCTATAGGTACACATTTTTGGACTATAAAATTCCATAAACAATATAAGGATGGCAAGCGTAAAACAGTTTGAGTTTGAATATACAGGCAGCGCAGCGGTGCCAGGGAAAATACGTATTATATTCCAAATAGAGTACTTATGAAAGGTGTTGCCGAACCGGTATTATTGACATTACGTTGTAATTAAAAAGGACAAGTTATAAATTACCTGAAATTTTCGAAGAATCCATTTGGATGTGTACTTGACCTGCACCAATATTTAATTCGGAGCCACAAACTGGAAATTTTCGACTGGGATAGAGGTTTTAGAAATATTACAATTTAAACGAGAGACAAGGAATGATGTAGCAGAAACTGAATAATGAAATTATGTATGAGTTTATCGAGAGCTAAAAATAATAGTTATGCATTGTCTATTATGCTTTTGACAATAATTAATTTACATGTAAAAGCTCCCATTATGGCTATAAAAAGAAGCTTATACTTGAGGTACCGCAAAATAGCTTTCGTTTATCATGGCCATGACTTTTATGAATTTATGAGCTTCAGTAGGATGGTATTTGTATAATTTTATGTGTTTAATATACGACTTCCATTCCATTATCATTATTCGTAGTTTGTAAGGCTTGCAAGATGTAGGTAGGTAATGTATGTGTATATATACATACAACGTACGTGTTATCAGTTATCATTGAAAAACAGTTCTCAATTCTACTTTGTATGGTAGTCTACATAAATGAAAACAATAAATTGTTTGCCACGATAGGATTTTAATGTTTGATGTTCAGCAAATAAGACTCAAAGTAACTCTGCTCTGGTAAAGTTCAGATTTCGTAGTTCTTTCTAGGGAACATGGAATGTACATCTCATAAATTTGTCAGTGAAGTATAATGGTACGACACCATACACGTAACATCTTTACAGCAAACGGAAAATCATTGCTTGACTGATGGCGGTATAATATACACAGTAGATTATGCATAAAAGAATCAGGAAACCTTTGTTTTTTTTCATTTTTGGACGCTTGTCATATAAACTTATGCTTCAATTGAATTTAGATTGCAAGAGAATGACTTCTAAGTACGTTGAGGATAGAGAACATAATTATAATGTAAGTTAAAGAAGACCTTTACAATGCGTTTATATTGTATAATGGAACGTTGTAGGTTGAGTATAATGATAAAAAGTAAAAGAACTCTTCGAGATAAGTCTGCGATAGAAAAACCGAAAAGACAAAAACAAAAGGGCGATGGCGTTCACAGGTAAGAACTTAAAACTTACTTTGTCACTAGCCTTTTACTTCTTTTACGTACGTACGTATATCATAATAATAATGATGTAGCTCACTATTACAACATAATTTATCATCATTCAATCAGTCAATTAATCAAACAGATTACCATTTTCAATTCAACATTAGCATTTAACTCATATTTATACTCATACCATACCTGATCAAAATCTGTATACAGTTTATTTTTCCTTCATATACGTTTCTATCTACAGGATCATGCAACTGAAAACAACTTAGCGTATTTAATGTTTGTTTTAAACTTGCTTCTTGTGATTGGTTTCATTTCATCTTCAATTACTAATAAAAAGTCAGTCCGAGTTTTGCCCTTGTCGCAGCACTACCACACGTAATCACTGTAATTAGAACATTTACTAACAGTAGCAAAGTAGCATCACCATCATACTATCGTAAGTAATGATTGAAAATCGTTTTCTTTCGCGAATTTTCCTGGGAAGCGGGGGGTTTTCGGGGGAACGGTTATATTCTTGACACTCTGCGACGAACATGGTACATGGTACTGCCACGATCTATACTGATTGACTGCGGTTCAGAAAACAGACATGAAGAGAAAAACAGGCGATGATGGTCTCCGATTGATATAACAGCGCTCTGAAGAGCAAATACATAAACCACGAACAGCAGTAAGAAGATATATAGATGTTCATACAATGATTATCCATAATTATATGCTCATCAAAAAGTACATACAAATGCATTTAAATAAGGTTTCTACAACTAGTATTATTATCATATCAAATTCAGTTTTTGTAGCGTTTCTGATGAATATTTTCTGGTTCGTTCGACAATCCATACATAATAATTATATTATTGACTGAGACAATAATTAATTATCATTTAAATAGCAACAACATGATTCTCAAAAAATTTCTTTTTACAATTTCCTTTTAAAAGTAAGACAAAAATTAAAAGGATAGATGAATAGCAGTATTTTCTAGTAGCATCAGCACGATAGTAGGGGTTTTTTAAATACGCGCATCATAATACATATTTACTAATGGTCTGTGTCTGTTGTATTTTACTCACAATAGTAATAATCATAATTAATAATAATAATAATGTAGGTAATAGCATTAACAGTTATGATCACGTTATTTTTACTCTTGTAATTACTGTGTAACAACAGCCAGAGGCAACAATACAATATATAAACTGAACTTGCGACAAAAGAGCTGTCAGATAATGAGGTGATGAGAACCGTGCGAAGAACAACAAGACGAGAAGCGTTGACTTTTTTTAAATCTTCACTCTTGATGATGAGCACATGGCCACTAAATAACAATGGATGACATGATTTCTATAAAAATCCTGTCCAGAAATTTTCCTTATCTTTTTGATGCAGCAGGAGACGAAGGAGATAAAAAGAGAGGAATTGACTCCATAAAAAACGCCAACAACATCAAGCAGAGCATTTTGAAAATGATGTTGCTGCGTTTTTCATCATCAGCACTGTAACAACAGCCAGAGGCAACAATACAATATATAAACTGAACTTGCGACAAAAGAGCTGTCAGATAATGAGGTGATGAGAAACGTGCGAAGAACAACAAGACGAGAAGCGTTGACTTTTTTTTAAATCTTCACTCTTGATGATGAGCACATGGCCGTTAAGAAACAATGGATGACATGATTTCTATAAAAATCCTGTCCAGAAATTTTCCTTATCTTTTCGATGCAGCAGGAGACGAAGGAGATAAAAAGAGAGGAATTGACTCCATAAAAAACGCCAACAACATCAAGCAGAGCATTTTGAAAATGATGTTGCTGCGTTTTTCATCATCAGCACGCGAATGAGTTTTTTCCTGTACTCTTGTGTAAGTTATATTCGATAGTATTAGTTATTTTCTTTTCGACAATGGAAACACTGACAAGGGCAATCACCGGAGCTTCACATATTGTGGAGGATACAATTATTAGTTCATTTTTTGTTAACATGATTTCAAATTTTTTTGTGTTGTTTTAATTTTTTCATCTTTGTCTAAAAGCCTATCCTCCAGCACGGGGTCATCAATAAACAGTCAGTTCATATAACATATCCGTTCAGAAGACATCATGCAGGTAATGTAATAAAATAATAATAATAATTTAGCCAAAAATTAAATCATTGCATATTTTTAGGTTTTTTTTCTTCAGTTTGTCATATTCTTATAAATCAAACTTAACAGTTACCTTTCGGATCTCTGCCATAATTTCGTTTGGGTCTCTGGCGGATGTAGTTTTCATACTAAAAGTGAATCGTAAGGATCGTGGCTTTACTTGTTCGTCGACGTTTGTTGTGTTGTTCCTGAAACAAAATTAAGGCTATGTACAAAGCAGCAATATCAAAATTCTCCAAAATTTTAAAAGTTGTTTTAAGGTTTGATCCCATGTTAGTTGTTACAGCTTTAATGAATTATAAAAAATTAATGTAGGAAAAGAGAATGAAGGTCCAATCCAGACAGACTACGTTTTTTCGTTAACTATGAGTTAAATCCACAACACTCCAAAACTACGTGCAAAATTCAGCGTTTTACAGTATTAACATTAATTGTTGCAATTTTACAATATAGGTAGGCTACAAAAGGAGCGTTAAATTAAGTAGTACCATAATACTCAATTTAAAAAATAATGACATACTTTTACTAATTTTAGTTTAATTCTTTATAAGTAACGCATCAAAACCCACGTAATTTAACAAGAAAAAACAGGTTTACAAAACAGGGTTCCCCAAAAAAAGTGTTTGTTGTGTGTGTGTGAAAACCAGAGGAATTACATGGGTCGTACCTTATGAATAAAAGAGGGGCATAGCTTACCCAGGGAGCTTAGTCGTAGGGGTTGTGCTCATCATAGGCTGCGGCTGCTGCTCCATTGGCCTTTTGGAGAAGCGCGACGATAGTTTTGAAAAGAACGAGGATCTCGCCGCTGGGTTAATTGATGATGTGTCCTGCGTCGTTAAAGCAGTGTACGCGTTCGCTGCATGATTCCTAGGTCGGTTTTGTCCACTATGAAATGTGGATCGACTGGGTACATTACGAGGGAACGACGTTCTGTTCGTTGCGACTGAAGTTGTCATTACATTTGTCTTGTTCGTGCTAAACGAATTAAAAACAAAGCACGCGTTAAACATATCCTTTCCTTTTTAATTATATTTAAAAAATCGTCATATCTGTTATTGTATGAAAAATTATTTAAAAAACATTGCAAAAAGCGCAACAGTTAGAACAACAGCACACAGTAAAGTGACCATTGCCAAAAACATTTAGAGACATTAGTAATCATTCAGTCATTCATGACAAAAACAAGTACAGTATTACTGTAACTGTCATCAAAAACCCATAACAAACTAAGTACCCTAGATAGTCATACATTACTACATCCCGAAATTCCAACTAGAATAGAAAACCGTAAAGAAAGACAAGCCAAGTCTTTGTCAACAATGTGACAAGTTTTTGGAAACATACCTTGCTCTAAGGGCCGAATCGATATTAGTATCAAGCGGAGGCAAGTCAGAATGCCGTGTGCCTGCAGCGGAAATTGAGGCAGATTTCGTATGACCCTTGCGTGTACCCTCTCCCACGGTCAACAAAGCACCACTGTGTGTGTACAACATTATCAAACATAGTACTAACAAATATTTTGGGATACATCTCATCCCTCTTTTAATCAGCCGTCAATGTATTAGCGAAAATAAAAGACTCAACGAACAAAAGCAACATATAAAGAAAGAGGTTTTGTACAGCCATGGTTAACCAACAAAATGGCTAGTACATGTTAGCAAGAACAATTAGTGGAAAACTAGCAGAAACTAATGAATAAGTCCATACTCGAACATAAACGAAGTAACATACAAACCATGCAAGTTATATAACCGAAATGAAACAAACGAGCTTAAATACATCCGAATCAAGCAGCACAAAAAGAGCTTTTTGTAGAAACCACAATCCGCTTTTGGGTTCTTCTGTGTCTGAACATACCTTGGAGCAGCTTCCCCAACTGTATTAGTTTTCTCGTTTGATGAGGCTTTAGCTTCATAACCGATTGTGCTTCGCCGTCCGACAGAGCCTCCCACAGGGATTGGTCGGTTCCCCGTCATTGTATTTGACTTAGTAATTCCGCGAGGTTTCGGACTGTTGGCAGCGCCTAGGATAATCGTAAATGCTCAGGATTCATATACCATAATAAAAGGCTATTTTTGGAAAGTAATGATTTGACATAGGATTAACATCCATTAGTATTAAACAATCAATTCTTTGTACCTGGAACATCTAGAACAGGTGTATTAGCAGTCTTAACGGCAGCCGATGCCGGCCTTGAACTCGTTGTGCTTCCAGTCGCTCCCGCTGCAGCTGAAGCGATACGTGCTGTATTCTCTTTGATTGTTGCAGAGTCTACGGTGTTTTGCCGTTTGAAATTGTTTGTTGGTGTAATGGCATGATTATGATTCGACGTGGCAGCATTATTTCCTTGTCCTTTACGTCAAAAAAATAAGAGAGAAGACAAAACAACATGAAAATTCAACTTTCACCACTTTTGATTTCTTTTCAAGACAATACGTTGAATACAAATATAAAAGTAGAGCCCCCATACTCATGACACTTCATGCAATATCTTTCACATTCCCAGTTTTTGCTTATTAATATTGCAATTCATGTTCTGTACAATACACGGCCACCAAACACGACCACACCAGAAAAGCTAACATTAGATTTGTTTCAGATCTCAGAGAGCAATACAAGCTACCAAAGCCCCAAGCGGAAAAATGAAACAAAAAAGTACTAAAAAATCCCCACACCAAGTTTTTCCTCAACACACCTCAAGACAATAATGTTACACTTTGAAAAAAATGAGTGTAAACATAAAAAGGGTGCAAGAAGTATAAATGTGTGTTTGTTCGGTCAAGTGCTGTGTGTACAGACAAAAGGGATTTTCACCACGACCATACATATCTCCTTTTCTTTTGAATTACTTTCCCTTGGAAAAAAAGATACTACAAGAAGGTAAGTTTGTTTGATCTGAATCTACAATAAAAAAGGAGCCGTTTTACTAGTGGAAGTGGAGGATTATAAGGTAAGAAGGTATTATAAGATCCATCCTGATATGATACAAAGGATAAAATTGCGAGTGAAGAGCAATTTTAATGAATAAGTAAGGAGGATACATGGGAAGAGGTACAAACTGACTCTTTGTAAAAACAGATAAGACTTTTTAGTTGCTCCCCAAGGAGCTCAAGTATGGTATATTGGAAAGAGTATCTCCATATTTTTTTCAGAGAAAGTAGCCCTCATAAAGAAAAGACAAGAGATGAAGAGATATGACAAAGAAAGAGAAGAAAGAAAAGAAAAAGTGAGAACAGACAAGTGTATAGAAACCCGCGCACCAGCCGCATTAGAAGCGACGGACTCACGCAAACTTTCCCCACCCGAAGAGGCTCTTCTGGAGGGCTTCGAATTGGTGGCCGATATGGAACGATGAACACCTCTATGAGACGGGGACTGGGCTTTGGTCGTACCTCCAGAAGTTACTGCTGATCCGCCTCCTGACCCAGGACCTACAATATTTCTCAATGACAGTGAGCTGCCTGACCTGGATCCATCACTTTCCAACTGTATGTTCCCAACATTGTATGGAAACGATTGAGATAAAGAAACAAATAATTTACACAATGTGACTTATTCCATTGCACAATAAATACTCAACTGAGTAAATTAGCACTCACATCGGAAGACCTTCGTCCAAGAAGTAAATACGTTGCAAAGATATCGTCATATTTTTGTGTTTTCAGACTTTCTTCAATGTCCGCTTTATTGTATCCCATCCCAGTAAGAATTTCTGCAAAAATAAACATGGCCCGAGCAATTAGTAAACATATAATGACATTAAATTCATAAGCGTGAAAAAACTGGAGTCATAAAGTCGATATACATAATCATGCTGGGAAAGAATTATAATCACTGTGGACGTGAAATATAATTAACTAACTATAACGAACTATTGGAACTATATATATATAGTAATTAAGTCATCAATCAAAAATAGCAGAAACTGTTCCATGCATTTAGGTTCATAGAAATTAATAAAATTACTATATACACTAATATAAAATTTACTGCAGTAAAGTACATTTGTATTCGACAATTGTATCTATATTTACTACATTATACATATATTAATGAGATAATATGTAGTGATAGCGTCTAGCAGTTGCACAGGTGTTATTATTTGGCTTTCACTTTTGCTGCTAGTTAGTTTAACACAAGGTTAATTAATGAACTGCTGAGTTAGTACTTCAGCTAGGAGAAACAAAATTCACAAAGACTACTACTAAAAACTCTATACTACTTCCAACGTTCAGATCACGAAAATGTTCTATATACGAATTCGTATGTTTACTCTCAGGAGCAAATGTAAGCCAGAAAAATTCTAGGAAAAGCCGGAGAGCTATCAAGATTACTAAAATATCATAATCCTATAAAAGCTAAGAGAACATAATAAGTATATATTTACAGGTGTAAGAACTGGAATAGTACATAAAAAAGAGTAGTACTTAGTTGAATATACCAATATTATATATTTACCTATGCTTAATTCTTTTGTGTAGAGCCCGATCGTAATGGAACATGTGTCATAATAAAAAATTAATTTGGATCAATTAGGTAAAATTATCACACACACATACAAAATACATATAAATTGTTCATTTGAAGCACATAACAGCAATAATTAGATTACGCTGTCACTGTCACTGCAATACGTTATGACCATTCTACTATGTAAAGTCGTCAGTCTACAGTTTGCTTCCAATCAGAACAAGACATTTAAAAGTACATATTCAATTTTTAAGTTAAGCTTACCTATCCTTCTGAGATCGTTATATTCAGGTTCTGGCTCGATGTATGGTTTTAATTCTTCATCTTCATAGCCCATATTCATCCATTTATCTTTCATTATTGTCTACATCCCAAAAAAGTTTTATAAATAAAATTCTCAAGTTTTACGTAGACTAAATCGAGAGAGCATGCTGGTGGTGTACAGTACCTCTAAAGATGCCCGTTTTGCAGGATTTAGAACCAAGAACTTTTTAAGAAGATTCTCGCAGTCGGTGGACATATAAAATGGGATACGGTATTTTCCACGGAGAACTCGCTCCCTCAACTCCCTGAGCGTCGTCCCATCAAAAGGCAACGACCCACTGACTAGTGTATACAAAATCACTCCCAACGACCACACATCTACTTCCGGCCCGTCGTATTTTTTCCCTGTATAGACGTAAATTAAAATACAATTATAGTTTAATAAATTGAAATATTAATAAAATATCCTTATTCATTTTATATTCCATTGTGAAGCTAACAAAATTGTTCCCAGTACCTTGGAATAATTCAGGCGCGGCATAGGGTGGACTACCACAAAAGGTATCTAGCTTATTTCCAGGAGTAAATTCATTGCTAAATCCAAAATCGGCTATTTTGATATTCATTTCACTATCTAGTAGCAAATTTTCTGCTTTTAAGTCCCGATGAATTATCTTCTTTTGGTGACAATACTGAACCGCAGATACAATCTGTAAAGTATAACAAACTTTTTATAGTATATTTCTTTCACAAGTTCAGATCCAATTTAAGTAAAATTGTTAATAAAGTTCATTTTCTTTTTACCTGACGAAACTTTGCTCTTGCTTCTTTCTCCTTCATTCTCCCATGTAGTACAAGATAATCAAATACCTCACCCCCACTTGCATACTCCATTACAAGGTACAGCGTTTTTTCCGTCTCAATTACTTGAAATAATTTAACTAAACAAAGAAATTTATGTAAGCTTCGTTAGACCTCATTAACAACTACATCAAAGAATACATATATTATTATTATATCATATATCAAAAAGAAAAGTATACCTATATTGGGATGATCCAACATTTTCATTATCCTAACTTCACGAAATAATTTTTGCAAACTACCCGGATTCAACTGAGTTTTGTCGATTATTTTAATTGCCACCTGGAATCATTCAAACAAGTTTAAAAGAGCATGTCATTAGCATTTGTTGCATTTCACTACATCATTCAAATAAATCACACCTTGTTTTTCTTCATTTATTTCAAGTACACCCTCAAAAAGTATCATGTTTTCTTAACAAATTTCCCCTATTCAGCTTTAATTACATTCCCACTAACACAATGGAAAACCAGGTTGGGAGCTCGTCTTCCATATCATGAATCATCAGAAAATGCAGCGAACTCAGACGAATAAAATACATACATTATATGCATACCTATCAGGCTGAAATAATCAGTACATCAAGAAACACTACTATTATCTGTGATATCCCGTTGTTCATACTGATATGCTGCTGCATTTTTTCTCTCCCACTATTACTGCCATTGTTATGAAACACTTGAATAACAATATACCTACCATTTCTATATGCCTTTAACTACCACCGCAAACTATTGTTGTACCTATAGACATTGTTGCATATAACATAATACAATGCGAAACTGTGAAAATCATAGGGCATGACGGGTACGATGATTATTGTTAAGAAATTAACTGAGGCAAAAGGTAAGTAGCCAATAAGACATTGCATAGTCTGACTCAACAATACGCTCTCATCCTTCAATGCAACACAATAAAAATGTGCTGCTATAAAAAATTGCTGACTTCTGTTTCTGTGCTACTACAACATTTTTGTATATCACTACACCCACTTTTCTGTGCTGATGTTTAGTCTTGTGGCAAATTACATTACGCCATAGATTTATACATATATATACCTACCTACATTAAGTAAACTGCATATCCTTCTTCTTGAAGCAGGGAAATGCTAAGTTAGGAAAAAAAGGTGAGTGAACTCACAAACCAACCATCGTCATATCATCACATAGTATAATGCATCTTTTTCTATCTTATGGGCTTAATCAAAGCCAATTTTACCTGCCTGCCTCAACATTAGCAAGTCTACATCTTAAGCATATTACTTACTATATGCATTAATAAATATGCAGTAACAAAATGCAAAAACTACTGTGTCAAATCAAGGCTCGGCTGTTGAATGTGTGTGATCTGTATAGTATTTGTACATGTATCATTTTTATAATACGTTAGTGCAGTTTTCTACTTTTAGCAAATTCAATTTCCCTTCCTTCATATCGTTCTTTCCCAAAGGATATTTTCTTAACTGCTGTGTTGTGTACGTAGTTATCGTTATTTTTTACTTGCCACCTATTACAATACACATAAATACATTGTAGCCTCATCTCATCATCATAACCCTACCTATCAAAATCCATGTTATGAATTCATGCGCACGTTATCATTATCATTTACTCTCTTGGTATAATAGAAAAGGCCGATCCTTTAAGCCATTAATCTTTGCATTTTCTTATTCTTTGCCTGCGAATACAAAACCGAAAACCTGTATGGTGGTGGTGTGGTGATAGTACGCTATTATACTTGTGCACCTGTGCTCTCTGCCTTAAAGAAAGTGATACTGACGATATGAACATAAAACATGAAATCATATCTCCTTTGTGTTACACGTTACATGACACGGTCGACTTTGAAAATGAAATTACCTGTTACGATAATACTATTATGTAGAGATGCCTTCATGCAAATACAAATATATCTAAGCGTGAATAGCAGGCCCTGAAGCAAACGTATAATTTTTGCATTCAACAGCAGTCTCTAGTAAGAGAGCAGACACACCATGAACAATAAGATAAGGAATATAAGGGGAAAATTTTTTTCTTGGTTTTAACATAAGGATCTTTTCTGAAAAGCGACACGTACAGGATTGAAGGTACACATTATAGAAAACGGATTCATTCTCTTCTCAGGAACAAAGTGAATTTTAATTTATCTCGTCATCATCATCATTCCAACAGCTTCTTGTTGTTTTTGATCACTGACAGAGAAAGAATGAAAATGCTTTAGAAAACTCATTTGACAGAGCAGACATTGTCTACTGCAAACCTTTTAATTTCAATGGAATGTGTGCCTCTCTCCGAAAAAAGCATTTAACTCAACCTGCCTCCTCTCTTCTGGTGTACTTAACTCTTTTTCTTAGAAACTTTGTAAATCTGAACTATTCCGTCAAGTCATTATTCACCTATACCACCTCCATTCAATTTAATAATGACTGCTAAGTATACATGTATATCATGAAAAACTTTGCTGGTTAAGCTGCATTTTATTTGCTCACATACCTCTTTTCCTGTAGGAAGATGTTTTGCTAGTTTGACTTTAGCAAAGTTCCCTTTGCCTATGGTTTTGAGAAGTCGGTACTTTCCGATGTGAGGTTCCTCGGAGGTCCGACTTCTGGAGGAAGATACATTTCGACTGGATGTCGTACTACTGTCACCTCTCAATCTGTTACAAAAAATAAAAATATAACGTAAATTATTATTGCTATTCATTAAATTTTCTTATATACACAAATAGATACAGTAGAGCTGCTACAGTATGAGTCATCATCATTCATCATCACCACCTTATTTTACCACAGGTACATTAATAACTTTCGTGCATATAATGTAAACACAATACCTCTAATCAAACCGAAACTCATCTTACATTGAATACATTTAAACATGAATTTCTTTTACAAAAGAAGCTTGTCGACGTGCATTTTAAATAATCACATTGCTTACTCTGTAATATACACCAAAAATATTTTACAAAGATTAAAGATCACAAATCCCGAGGCCGTGAAATCCTCCATCACTAATATTTAACAGGAAATCATCATTTTGCCTTTCGACACACTTTCCCCCTGTATCTGAATCTAAGTTAGAACATAATGTAACATGAAGAAACTGGCAGCCGATGTATGCTGAAACCATAATAATGTAGCATAAGAAAACACAATAGCTGATAGATGCTTTATTTAATAAAGCATAATTTATGGATGCTTATACATTCCTTTGTTGTTTGCCTTAACGCTTAACAAACCATTGAAGTCTTTTGCAAAAATCACACTTGCATGGATATATGTATGTATTATGATAGCATAGTATTTTTTATTCCTTAAAGTACATCTAAATCCTAATACTGTTCAACGTGCATAGAAAGGAAACTGTCAGCATTAACAGACGCCATAAATTATATTGGAGGAAAAGAGCAGCGACCTAACTGTGCGAAAACTGTGCTTGCAATATAAAGCGTTTGTAAGTCAATGATGATGCTTCACGAATGAACAAAATGAATGGGTGTGAATGGGCATCTAATATCCATTACTTCCGTCCGGCCGGTTGGTTTGGTTAGCAAATAAACACATGTACACTGAAAGGTAATATCACGCATTGGAAAAAGAAGTATGATGAGGCAGCAACGCTCAATCAAGCTAATTTGCTCATTGTCAAGAGTGTTTCCGTAAATACAAACAAGACGATTTGCTACATGTATGTGTGTTGACAATAATACAACAAAATCAAGTCAACGTAAATCACGATTTTTTTTGCTGAACCACTGTTTGTTCTACTTCTGTTTTATACCCATTCATCGACATATTTTTTCCTTATCTTTAAATATAACGCATTATACAGAGCAACTCGAATAAAATAGTAAAGTCCATAGAGAATCGAGAACTGTAAAACCTTTTGCAGTGCTAAATTCCAAATCGCCATGTTCACTCTACTAAAAAACTGCCTACCTGGCCATGGCCAAACGTATTATGGTTTCAGCAAAGTATATCATTTTAGAAAAACCTGAAGCGAAACAACCGTACAACAACAACGCATCTTCTGTCTCTTGTATTATATCAGACCTGTAATACTCCCCGTTATTCCTTACCTTTTAACATTGGTTTTTCTCTCTCTCTCTCTCTCCTACTTACTAACGGGACTAGCATCATCAAGAAAAGTAGAAATACCAAATACCACAAAACACAATTCAGCAATCCCAGCTGGCTTCATACGTGTGTACTCATTTTTTCATCCACAATTGCTGTTACCAATTTTTTCACGTGCAAAACGTCAAAAAAAAGCACAAGCAAGGCTTACTGATTGTACTATACAAGCTTATGAAATGAATGAGAACAATGTCAAACAGGTAGTAGTAAATCAGGCAATGCATCTTTAAAAAACATTTTTACAACTTCGTTATCATTATCATCAACTCAGCAAAAAGCAAGAAAAAAGTTAATACGTTTTTTAGTTAAATGCTAGTTACAACAAACACGTAATTTACTGGTAATGATGACAATTTTTGCAAAAAGGTCATTTTCTATATAACGTTGATACACGCTACCTGATTTCTTTCATTCCTCAAACCATTCATAACATTCCAAGAAAATGAAGTAAAAGAGACATCATGATGAGTCTTTGTTGACTTTGGTCGGATCTGACACAAAATAGAGCGGAAACAAAAAACAAGACTAAATCAGCAATATTCGTTCCTATTGTGGCAGCACATATTGGCATTTACAAAATTAGCATACTTCAACAAGGGTTTTGAAAACCACTCGTACAAAACGGAGATGAACCACTTGCCACTGACCCAAAAACGATATTTAAAAGAGCTACTAAGCTAAGGCTAAGCTTGATGGTTCATCTTTTCACAAACGAATATGAATACCACAACAGTTCAAAAGCAAAATGTTGTTTACGTTATGCACACTGTCTATTAGCACCAAAGAATAGAAGTCTGTGATTAGCACAAATGGAGAAAAAGCATTTTCTTCCTAGTTGCTTACATCTTTAAAAAAGACGTTGCTTGTTTTAAAAAGAACGTCTTTCATTCGGCACTATGCAACAGAAGGAATAATTTTCTGAAACACTTCAGCGTGATGAGTTCTTTAAATGAACATAACACATAAGCAAGCATTTAAACCAAGAAGCCTTGTCTATGCTATTCTAGTAACTCAATGACATGAAACTGCTGTTTCACAAATATTTATAACTAAGCAAAAGGGTGACGATGAGATCATTTATGTCATTTTATCCATCCACACATATGCGGCCCCACCACAACTGTTATCATTTTGACTCTCTGCGTCTGTACTGACGTCTTCGGTAATTCTAATTTACATAAAACTTTAATTCGTTTGTTTGTGGAGAGCAGTAGTGCAATTATTTTACAAAAGTTTTATCATCAAATTACATCGGATCGTTTGTTTCTGTAAAAAGTTTATAAGTCACATCTACTTTAATTCATTGTTTTCAAAGCACAATGATCATTGACAATTAATCCATCGAATGAGAAATGATGATGTCACCAACATCTTTCTGTGCAAGAAAAATGCAACGTGCACAATGAATATGTGCTAAACAGAAAAAGACAAAATGTAACCACAGCAGGACTAAGAATAGCATATTTTTTCAGAAATCCTACATAGTTCATCATATCATCACATTTATTATTCCACCTTCACATAAGCCCATATAAATCATTTCGTTTCAATGTCAAACCAACAAACCTAAAGAAAAGATTATGATAATACTGGACTTCCAGCAAGCATTGTCCACAATACTGAAATGTGATATCTTCAACAGCTGGAAAGGCCAACCCCATGCCTTCACGTAACTCTTATTCTTCCTTTGCTAATATAAATCCCATAATTATGCCGACAAGAATTTGTGTAGGCAAAGCACAATGGCTCTCCCAGTTCGCTTATGTACATGGTGCACCCTTATCAAAACTTGGCAACAACTTATTTCTCATCTCATTCCTAATTTAAATGTTGTGACACGCTTAACTAATATGCATCAAACGCCAAGCTGTCCATGACTTCATTTTCAACTTTTCCATACTGTCATTCACACATACATATGTAGGTACTTTCAAACAACATCATATACTGACAATGTATTAGACTTGTACTACTGCCTATTTTTTCTATGTGGTTGATTTGTTGTATGACGTACTTTGAGCTTGCCTGTGTTTGACAAAAATTATTAACTACCGAACAGCATGGACAGTAAGAAATTGCAATGTTTTATTTTTGACATGATCATGCCATGCTATCCCTATAGGTTCTGGCTCTGCCGAATTACATAGTACAATACTATCCTCCAGTTTTTTTACTTCCTGCCGTTCAACATAATTTATGATCCTTAATATCGATTCCAAATATATTCGTTGGAAGGACACAAATGAGTAATATGACAAAGGGAAGGTCTTTCGGAAGAATAGTATTTGAAAAGTATAGTAAACAAATTCCAACGTACATAAAATGTCCTAATATTTTGTCCAGCCAGCAAGAACAGAAAAGGTGACAACCGTTTCACTCTCTATCTCCCTTGGCTGGTCTGGATGAGAATGACCAAACCAAAGTAGAAAGCCAGGAATCTATAACCGCACACTAAGCACAAAACTAGGAAAGGCCAGCTCTGAAAAAGTTACGCTGGAGCAATGTGCCATGCGGGAAACCTCAAAAAAGTTTATTGTGCTTCCAATGTTCCAATACCATTCCATATCGGCCTTACCATGAGAATGTGTACCAGGTTCACAACCATACAGACAATACATAGAATGTGTCTATGGCAGGTTTACATGAAAAAGTAACTTAAGCCACACAATAAGCTGGGACTGGAAGAAGAATATATGGGAATTTCATGCAGAATGTGCAACCAACCTACTGTTACTTTGTACCTGCTGACGAGGCATGCTTGCCTTTTACTTATATTCTGACGAATTCATCACGTCATATGACATGCAAACTTTCTTTTCTCTGTGGAATGGATGTAAATGTCAGCGGACATTAATTTTGCCAATTTTAGCTTCCTGAGTGTAGGGCTTATAATATGTAATGTAATAAAGTTGATATGAAGTCCAGTGCGACCTAAAAATTTGCATGACCCAATTAAGCCAAAACGATTTCCTTTAGTTTTACGGCATAAGCTGAAACACTAAGCCAGTTATAAATACCCACATATACATAATTCGCTGTTACTGGGTAAATCCCTATTACAGTAGCTTTCACCAATGCAATATTTCTTATTTTTGTGTCAGTAAGCATTATAACAAGAATAATGCAAAATTACTACAATTTTTTATTAGACAACCGAGTTTTTTATAAGCCTGTGGATAATTAACCCTAAAACAACGAGCTTAATAGCCCCCAATTCACTTTTTCTCATAGAATCTTATACGCTCGTTCATAACAATACTTTCTCCTTTCTTCCAGCCATGACTCATTCATTACCACGTCACGTCACTCATGTACAATTTTGCTCAAGGAAACTTACCCATGGTTTCTGAGTTGGTGTGAAAGTGGAAGTGACTGGAACGGGTGGACGGAATCCAGTGGCAGCGGCAGCACTGAATGTAGCTGCGTTGCCCGAATTTGCTGCTGATGATGGACTAAACGAGGTTGTGGCTGGAGGTGGTGGATTGCTCACCACATGGTGTGGCACCCAGCCACCACCTTCAGATTTTAAAGCCATGATTTTTAAATCTTCCTTTTACACGTGGTGAAAAAAAGCCTCTAACGGAATGTAAGTGTATTTTACACTTGTAACTTTAGTTTTACCAAACTTAAACGCTTCTTCACAGAAAACTAAATAAATAGACCTTTTTTATGCCTCAGAGTACATTTTCGCAAGCAGTTTTCATTCCGAACTGATATGTCTGTCAAAAAGCTGTTACGTATCACCAAAACAGAACGGCTAACAAAATTTGTAGAATACTATAGCACCACCGTCATAAAGACATTTTACACATCTCTTATATTACAAGCAATGATTAACACCCGTCTATATGTCATGACATTTTTTATTACAATTCGAATAACTCCTCTGGCTCAAAATTAATGGAATGCTTGGTGGAGGAATATCACTTCTTGGTTTTTATTGCTAATCCATCCATAACAAATTTAAAATACGTTATATGTATTTTTTGATCTTTGTTTTACACTCCCAATCTTCAAAACCAAATTGTTGCAACAGAACACGCATATTATATGTGGTATGAGGTTTGGTTCCGTTTCATTGCGATGCAACTTGCTTGCAGTAGTAGTAAAATACGGTGTTAACTTATATAAATATACTTGTAGGTCTTTGGTTAAGATCGTTATAATGTAGTCCCTGCGAATGTTACGATTCTCCGCTAATACTAAAGTGGTTTTATGTGCAAACATTAACCCAACTCCTTTCTCATCCCATTGTTACCAACTAGCGAGGAATTTGCAAGAAACCAAAGCAATATTTTTTTCTCTTCAAAACTCAACGTAATATTGGCCACACAAAAACACCAACTGCATTTCACACGCTTTAGAGTATAAAACTAGGGGACGCCCCTTTGCTATAAAATTTTGCTACAACAGATTAATACTGCATGCTTCTCACTAGCATCATTCTTGCATACAAAGTAGATGATTATGCAATTCTTTACGATTATTATTAGTTAGTAGTAAAAACTGCACAGCACAATAGTTCCGTGTCCAACGGATTGAAGGTTGTACTGACTGTTCTTAAAATTATTGTAGTGTGTGTAGTGTAGGTGGTATTTAAGACACTTAAAGCATTCAGACTTTTTGCATGTTTTACAACGACTTAACAATAAAACCTTCAATATCACGACACGTCACTAACGCCATTTCAAAACTAGTGGAACAAAAGTTACAATTATTTTTTGCCTCTTCATGGGAAGGCCCAGCAACTTAACTTCCTTAATTTTGGTTAAATGTTTAATGATAACGCAACGGTGTTCCGAAAAACCTAGTGTATTTTTCTGTTTGCACGAGTATTTACGTACGTATTAAGTGAGCGATCATGTAATATCAATCCTTATCTTGTGGTATCTCCCTGTTCAAACAGATAAGTTGTTAAAAGGCCTTGCTTGTGCAGAATATGAATAATGAAGGTGATCAATGAGACATCACATATGTATAACTGAAACAAAACGTTGGTTTTAATGATCCTCCTTGTGCTCCCCTTATACTTTGTATTNGTATTCCGTTGTCGGGGCTTTTCACAATGATTTCCATTTGTAGCCATAAAATTAATCAACTGGCTCACTATTTAGCTCGTTTGAACCGACACACTACACTGTAGGAACAATAGGTGGAAATCTACCATCAGTTTAACAGTAATTAATCAAAAATCTCCTGTAGTGCCACAAAACTTCTGCCCTTAAATCTGATGCGGCTCTGGTGCTCATTGAATGAAAAAGAATTTATGAGCAGTTTTGCATGAACACATAGTGTTCCTTCCTAGTTTATTACTGTAAAATCATATACCAAACACACCAAAAATTATTTTTCTGCTGCTGCTACTACAACAAACGAATCTTATAGATATATTTATAAAGCACTTAGGTAATTGCTACAGTACTACACAGTGATATGGGGATGTAGTACAGCAGCAACGACTAAAAACTAACTGACAGGCGAATACACAGGGACTAACTAAAAATTATAAGTAAAAAAGTAACTGTAGAGCAACAACACCAACTGTCGAGTAAAAATTGAGTGAAACACTGGCTGGTGGGGCTAACAACTCAAACTCAACCAAGGGGAATGAGAAATTGTAATATAGTGATGATGGGAAGGAGTTGTACATATGCAGTCGTAATTTGCAATGCTTTGCTATATTATCCACTTGCTGGTGTGTGTAGGCATGTATATATTATAAAAAAGTTGTGGGATAGAGTATATAATATGTAGTCATGCAAAAGGTAGGAGTAGATGATAAGTATGTTTTTTATCCTTCTGGTTTCGTCTCTCACGAAATAATCGGTGCTGACGGTGACAGGCTTTAATGCTCTGGTTTATGGTATGAATACCATGCATATGTATCTGATTCTGATTCTTCTGTATGCACGATAATGAAGCACAAGAAGAGCAGTGGCAAAGAGAAAAAACACTAATAACTACTTAATATACTAATGTTATGTCGTGAATATGAATGAACATGCGACTCTGATATCGTGTAGAAAAAGAGTAGACAACTATAATTGAAGTAGCTCAGCAGCTTTTAGCAGACAACATGGCTCTCTCTTTGTATATTATCTGTACATCTGTTATGTAAGTCTGTTTATAGGGTTGCACAAAGACGAAAGTTTGATTTCTCAATTGCTCATTGACAACTCTGGTGATTTCGATGACATTTGGCTTTGCATTGCAATTTTCTATTTATGAATTTAAAATTGAGTCACTATCCTTTTCCACGCGGCTTATACGTATAGAACACTTTGAAATACATACATCTACTAAAACGTACAACCGTAAATAATGTCTAATTACAGATCAAATCTGAAGGGAACAAAATGTTTTTTCAAACTCAATATTCAATATGTTTACACATAAAGTCAGTCATTCCACAGAACAAAATTGTTTATAATCTACACTAACAACCAAAGTATGGTTCTCAAGAAGAATCTGTATAGTTTATTGAGTCATGTTTATAATTTGTGCTTCTGAAACATGATCCCAGCTTTATCCTCGCAGTTTTCCTGAGCTTGACTAACGATGATGATGTCATGCTGATTAAACACACACAACGCCATGTAAGTAAGATCAGAACTTGAAAACAGACAGTGAAGCATTAGCAGTTTTGTAGCTGTTGCAATATACAAGATGGCTTATATTTGTGATCGCTGTTGATCGGTATTATTATCACAAAATGATTGCAATTTCTTTCATACGCTTCATCATTAGATTCTGCTTACAATGCAATAATTAGTTTCAAGCATCAGCACATTAGCATTTTAGCTAAACCAGTTTCCACTCTTTGCTTATCTAATGTCAACTGTATTATGTTCACCATTGCATTGTCATTACAAAACGAAAAATATCATTTCACATTTCCGCTTTGCTCCTTCATCAAAACCAATTCAGAATCAACGCGCATCAAATCAATTCTTTGCACAAGTCAATTTATCAACACAGAGTTCCGCTATTCCTTTAAACTTAACTGAGGAGATTCGGTTTACTAACGGCAGTGTGCAATTTGTTTAAGTTCTCGCTTTTATGCCTAAACTTTTACTTGAACTCCAATTATTTTCAATGGCGCACTACACTCAATACGATACCCGCCTACAACGTAACTGAAATTTTGTACAACCAATTCATTTCAACAGGCTGGCCGATTAGGTTAATTTTGTCCAAAACTCCATTTCCTTCTAAAAGTTGTAAAAACTGGGATGAGTAAAGTAACTTCCATTTCCTGTTTTAGTATTCATAGTCATTCTCTCTTGTTCTGATGACTTTTTCATGGGTCCACTCTTCCAATGTATTATCCCATCCCAAAGTCATTCATGGAAAGAGGTAGTAGTAGTAGTCGTAAACAAAACTTAGTAAATCTCATCAACTATCTCATTCAGGCTTTAATCAATGAAAAAGTGTTTTTCATTTTTGAGAACTTTATGAACTGAATACGTCTCCCCATTATCCTTGTTACCGAGATATCATTCAAAAATTGTGCATATATTACTTTACAAAACAAACTCATAAGTATTCAAAGGCACAGCTAATGTATACCGAGACTTCTGGTACTAGAAGAGACGCCTACATATTGTTATTGATCAGTTTTCTTTCAAGCGAGATAAACAAGTTTCTTTTGTAAAGAACCAGCACGATATGAAACAGGCACAACCTAAAACTAAATATTTCATTCAGATTTGTAGAATACTCTTTTTTATTAGAAATTCCTGAACTTTTCGTTTATAAAGTAATCGTAATGTGGCATATTTTGATGAACGTGATGACATAGCTTCAGGATAAACCCTTAGTTTTCCTTTTGATACTTGCAGATGTTGATTTACACAAGAGACAGATGTGAGCAAGATACGGTTTGTACTTCTGTCGCAATTTCTTTTTGAAGCTATGTGAGCCAACTGATGTAAAGTAAGGAGAGAGCGACGAAGACCAGAGATAATGGGACTTTCACATAGCAACACTATTTACGTTTACGATAATCTAAGCCACTACTAACTTGCCACCACCACTACCATCGTCTCTTCGTTATCATATCCTAGTCATCAACGGAGAAACCTATATGTAATGGGATGGCTGGTAGAAGATGACAAAAATATATCGTGAGCTTTTCTGCAAGTTTGGGCAATAATGGTGACCGCGTCTACGTGCTATCTTTTGTCTTACAAAAATGTAAAATACACAATATATAAGTCTTGTGGACTCTCAGGAGGGCAACTGAACAGTAAGAGATGATTACAAAAAAATTGCCCGTATTACACAACAAAACTTTTTTGTCTAAACCAATTCAATTTCCCCTTTTTTATACTTCCAAAGGAATCCTGCATTAATTCTGCAAAGGTACTTTCAACTCTCGGATTCCATCAAACTGGGTTAGTGACTGTTGGTAGTCTTGAACTTTAGCAGAAAATGAAAAAGTTTTGCAAGACCAATATATTACATGCTTGCCATCTGTTTCGTAATGAAATGGCTGCTCACACCACAGAAACCCGTCTTCTGCCAATATAGCCCTCGTGAGGAACAACAAAATTTCTAGGGCCCTTTAAACCGATAATATGTAATGTAATAAGGAAGTGGAATGCTGTGTACTTTTAGATGATGGGAACGAGACGGAGCAAAACAAAGGGAGCACAGCAACAAAAAACTAAAAGTGCTCCCTTGAAAATTTTTATATACAGAGATAAAAACTATTTTTGTTTTGTTCCTCCGTGTTCCTTCTTCATCTCTCTCCAGCACTAACTAGCTATAGATAGCTTTGCATACCTTTTAGCTCCCCAATGAAAAACTTTCCAAAAAGAAAAGCAACAGTGCTACAGAAGAGTATGATATCATTGAAGTATATTTTATATTATATAAACCTTTATTTGGAAGTTACAACTTGTAAAGAAAAAAAAAGTATATATTCATGATTGCTCGCTTCAGTGTGTTGCTAGCATTTTTACATTACTCTACATGGTCGAAGACCTGTCAAGTGTACAACAAACTGCTTCTTCTCCACAATACCGCTGGTCTTTGCCCATTTCTAGCCAAACATTACCTTCCTAATATTGCTGCTAGAGAGCTAGATTGGTAGACAACCGTCGCCATCATGTTCATCAACAACTATAACGTGATTATTATGACGATCCATGTGAGCCCACATTATTCATCAGGATAGAGCAGCAGCAAAGGCAAAGGGGAATATTATATACACGCAATACAACAATGATATTTCCATCCACCGAGACATGAGGTTTTTCATGCATTCAACTTTAGTAAGCTTTGCTCCTTTAGCCAGTCAAACAATGTAAAGGGTTTCTGAGTTTGAAGCAATTTAGTATAGAATGTTATAGTGGCTTAGATTATCGTAAACGTAAATAGTGTTGCTATGTGAAAGTCCCATTATCTCTGGT
>JAHZNG010001291.1:0-12687 GCA_027744375.1 Orchesellides sinensis | reverse complement strand
AAAAAACCGCCAACACTAAACCAATCCCAAGCATCCAAAAAAGTTGAAGGATATGCTGAAAAAGAGCGGGAAACCCCTAAATTTAAATTGTCTCCTACTTCCGGGTAAAATTTCTGAAACCAAAATTGTACTCACAAGACTTAAATCAACAAAATATTAATTTTGTTTTTCAAAATACTAACCGGAAGTAGAAAAATTAGCCTTCGCCCCGAATTTTTGTCGCTGCCTGGAGAGGGTTTGACTCTTCAGAATTGCTTTATATATTCAATTACTACCCAGCTGAATTCAGTCTTAAAAATTCGGAAGTAAATTAGTAAGCCCAATTTTAGATACTACGCGTTTAAAAATCGGGGTTTAAACTTATAAAGATTTTCGACGGGCTAAACAGCAAGCCTTGTGTAAGCGATTATGGAATGAAAATATCTAAAAATTCAAGAATTGACAATTAGATAACACGATACACATAATCCTTATATCAGGATTTTACTTCTGTGAAAATACTTTATAGGATTAAATTTGAATTCTTACTTTTCATGCCCTTACCAACGTTTCCTTAAAATTTAAATCCCATTAGGGTGTTTCAGTCTGTACTCGCAGCGTTTAGATTAAGGGTACGCTTTTAAGCTATTATATAACCCTTTTACAATGAAAATTGCCTTTATTTGAAGAGACTTAGACAGCGCAGAAACATACCTTAATGTACATCAACATGATAAAGTGCATACTATACAAAACGCTTCATTCTGCATTTTTGCCACTTGTTTTTTTATCCTATGCAGCATAGCGTACGTAACGTGCGTACGTAATAACGTAATATAAGCGAGCTTGATGCTGCTGCTGCATAGACAGTCTTGTGTATAGGATCAGCTGTGTTGTTGATCAGATCTGTCATTCAATGCCGTGTTATTGAAAAATACTTATTCGATGCATTTAGTTTCTAACAAATTCATGAAAAGTAGATATTTTGGAAGCTTAGCTTTTGCAGTTTAGGTTTATAAAATGAGACCGGAAGTAGTTGAGATAACAGCTGGTAAAGCGCACTACAAAAATAAGCTGTTTTACCGAAGACATGTGTCCAAGGCAGGAGTCGCCTATTGGAGATGTACAGATGCCAACTGTTATGGAAGGATCAACGTAAATGCAGATGGGGAAGTGGAGGACGAATGTAGTGACCACACATGTCAAACAACGGAAGTGGAGTAAGTTGTTTATTTAAAAGAAAATTTGTGTATATTGTTTTTGTATTGAGAATGTGTAAGCTGCTAGTATTAATTTTTTGTTTGTTTGATAATTTTTTAGCTGCTTGGCTGATGAATGTAGAGAGGAGTTAAGACGGTATGCATGCGAGAATCCTACGGTGAACGCCACGAAAGTGATCGCAACAGTGATTGAAAAGTACAAGAAAGAAGTTCGGGAGCGTGTGATGATAAATGCGGAATCCATGTGTAGGAATATTAGGCGGTGGCGGCAGAAACCAGGGAAGATTTTGCCGGATCCTGAAGCAAAGTTAGTGAGCATATTTAATAGATTTGTTTTCATTCTGTGAATTCTAAAGGGGATTTTTGAATTATTTTGAATTGGTTTGAGAGGAAGGAGAAAGAAGATGCACTGCAGAAACTTAAGAATCTGACGTTAGTCTCGACAAACTTGAAAGTTGATGAGGCTGTGCGACAAGTGCTGAAAGAGATGTCCCCTGCAGGAAGAAAACTGATGCCAAGTGTGGATAACTTGCGTCGTAGAGTAGTTAAGTGGGCGAAATTGGGAGGTGTGGAGGGGGAAGAAGAGGATTGTGTCGATGAGGTTGAGCGGGTAAAAGACAGGCTGACATTAGAAGTTTGAAGTTGATGTTTAGAATAAATTCAACGTAGAGACGTTTGGTTACTACATTTTAGTCACCATCCAGAATTCGTGAAATCCAGGAAAACGTGGAAGACAATACATGCAGTTCTGAAGATGCTACGAGAGCATTTACATCAGTGAAGATCGAGCCTGGTACAGAGGTCTCTGAAGACGATGGCGCAAAGCTAAAGCTTGAAGTTAAGAGCAACCCTAAGGGCATGTGTTTTCTTCGAGGAACGAGTGTTAATGGTCATGCTAGACTCATGATAGATGGTTACGTATTCCATTGGATGCGAGACCATGGTCGTAACAAGGCGTTTTACAAATGCAGAGATTTTAGATTTGGATGCCCAGTAACTGCTCTTTTGTCTCGGGATAAGCAGTATCAAGTCACTGGTGAACATGCTCATATCAGCACGAAAGGATGTAGAAATAGAAGAGGATGGTAGGAGAATTATTCGTTTTATGTACTTATATGCTTCATTTAACATGCATTGACATTGGTTTGCTGATTTAAATGTTTTAGGAAGGCTAGGCTGAAAAAGGTTGACGTGCATGGACATGATATTTTAAAAGGCGATGGCCAAGTCACAACCACCACAGTGGAGACCGAAAGTAAAAATGATGTTGGGTCTTGTAGTCTAAGGCTTGCTGATTGCAGTGAGGTACAAGCATTTATGGATTCATTTTGAGAGTTTTTAATTATACATATGAATGTATGTCAAAAAAGCATATTGCTTTTTTCGTGTTTTGTTTTCATTCCAGTTACCTGAGGAAATGGAAGATGTGAACGAAGTACTAGAAGAGGGAGATGACTTCCACATGGATTTTGAATCTGAACAAGCTTCAATAGAGAACTCTACGCTCAATACGAACAATCCAACTTTGGCAACAAGAAAGTCATCTTTTAAGTTGACCGATGCTGTTAAAAGGTTAGCGGTAAAACCATAAATAGAATATGAATTGTACGATTGAATCAAAACTAAGCTGTACATCTGTACAAACACACATGTTTATAGTGGAGAGCGTTGCTTCGTATGTGGGGACGAGTTGATTGTATCAGAGGCACTTTCGTCGAGTGAGGAGATTTTCCGCAAAGCTTGTTGCTATTTGAATATAAAATCGGATTCTGAGTGGTTTTCAAGAAGGCCAGAGTCAAGATGTTACTCATTTTGTGAATCGTGTACGACAGAGATTACAAGGATTCATGAGCTTTACAAAAAAGTGGAAGAACTTCAATCAGTAATTTTTAAGAAGGTAGAAAAAGTAGAAAAACGAATAGCAGATGCAGAAATAGTTGACAATTGGATGGCTGATGCTCCGCCTGCTACAGCTGTACGTTTTGAAGGATTTAGAAGACAAGTCATGATAAGTAAGTACATTTTATCTAATTAACTATAGTTTTGCTGTAGTTATTTGATAGTTAAACTAAATTGGGATTTATCAGATTATCGAAATAAGCTGAAGTTAAGAAGAGAAATACGTATTGGGAAGAAGTTAGGACACGATTTACTTGAAGTTCGACCTACAAAATCCGCCCATATGTTTGCTTGTGATCCAGTTCAAATTGCTAGCAATGACTCTAACACTATTGCTAGCCCTAGGAATGAACAGGCGACAGAAATGGATCCGCCATGTTTGGCTTCATCAACTAGGAGAAGATCAGATCGGCTTAAAGAGTTAAGAGATGAGAATGGAGGCAACAATGAAACTCAGACCTGTCACGCTCCAGAGCTGTTAGATGATGACATTGACTTCGGGGATGACAACCAAGATGCTTGTTCTGTAGTATCGGACAAAGAAGTTAAATTTTGGCATATGGATTCAAGTATTTTACAGGGTGATGGTAAAGGGAAAAGGTTTATGAAACTCTCGGTCGCAAGAAGAAAATGTTCATGACGATACCTATGATGGCAGTGACGATCAAGCAGACGATGACAACAGCAGTGATCCCGATTACGAAGATGACGCTGACGAGCGAGGGTAGTTAAAATACTATGTGTTTATTAGACGAATAGCTATAAGTATTGCTACACGCAATTAATACCAAGTGGCAAATATGTATGGGTTAATAAAGGTGTTACATATTTGCAATTTTTAGGGAAACAAAAAAACACAGTCGTAAGAATCAAACTACCTTGGCTAGAAAACTTAAGAAATCAAAGAGACCACCTAAGAATAGGTATCCAGACGCTGTACTAACAAAGGACGATCGTGTTTTCCTGGAAGGTGTAGAAATAATTAAACTGCCACCTGGAAGCTGTAGTCAACTACCATATAGCTATGTGTTTTCTTGTGGCGCTTGTGGAAAAATGTTGAGCTGTTTTTCAAGGATGAAGGAGCATATATGTGGACACCATTTAGGTAATCATACAAAACTATTAAAAGATTTTCTGGTTCCCTTCAGGGTCTAATTTCAGTTTTATACTTTTTCAGGAATGTTTAAGTGTCATATCTGTGACAAGCAGTTTTCTGAGTCCAGATTTGTCGCACGGCATATCAAAACTCAACATCATGGGGAAAGAGAAGTTCTTAACTGCGAAATATGTGGGAAGCCAATGTATACCAAAAAATCACTGAATTTTCACATGTGGACACACCTGAACGAGGATGAGAAAAAGGATCCCCAGTATGAGATGTACCGCCCTATAAAGAAGACGGACACCAATAAACCCAAAAGATTACAAAACTACGCAATGACTTCTTATCAGTGTTTTAAGTGTGGCAAAACGTTTTTGAGACCACAATCATTAAAGACTCATGAACTAACTCATTCAATCAAGAAGCAAAAAGTTCAATGCCAATCATGTGGGATATTCGTAATTAGGCTGAAACAGCACATGCTTAAGTGCAGAGGAAATGAAAATAGAATAACCTACCCTTGTCCCAGATGTCCTCTTCGATTTAAAACCCCCGTAAGTCGCTCAAAACATTTAGAAAATCATGATAAAGATCTGCCATTTTGTTGTCCTAAATGCCCGCGTAAATTTAGAAGTAAAAGTGGTTTGAAGAATCATAAACGTATGTGCTGTCCTGGTCTAAAAGTTGCGAGGAAGCTACCAACAGGGACTAGTAAATCATATAAACGAAAGGAAAAACTTAAAACACCTACCATTTCAGAAACCGATGCGATAAGAGAACAATCAATTTTAGATGTGAAATATGACTCATCCGAAAACCAAACTGCTCTCTCAAATACACATACAACAGCAACAGCAGCTGCAAAGTTGACAGTACCTGTGCCTGAAACTGTTAGTAATAATTCAAATTTTTTTGGAAGCAGTTTTCCACACTACTCTGGCTACTGAAGATGAAATCGGATGATTNAATTTTTTTGGAAGCAGTTTTCCACACTACTCTGGCTACTGAAGATGAAATCGGATGATTTAAGAATTAAGAACATAGTAATTCGACCAAAAAAGTGTGAAATGAATGGAAGGATTTACGTACGTTATTAAAACAGGGAGTCATTCTTTATTTTATATTTTCATGTAAATATCACGCACAGCAAAAGTATAATATCCGTTATACATAGGTATGGCATTAATACAATTATTTATATAGTTTTTTATATGTACCATGTATGCATATATTTTTGTAATCCTCTATATCAGTTAACTAATGATTCCGTTATTTATAATCATTCATGATGCAATCAATTTAGCTCGATTCCGACTGCATTTTGGGATGATTAAATATAAACTAATGCAACAAATTAAATGGCTATACGTATAATATATGTCTGCTTAGTTTGTGATGTATATAATTTTTGATAAAATCATGGTCTAAAAGTAATATAGTTTAACTGAATTTTATTGTACTCTCCTCCACATCCATTCATGTATTTGTTGAACATTCTTTTCAAAATACTAGTGTCATCATATTGCGTAATTTATTGAATATGTAAGATTATGTTGGAAATCGGAAAACAAGTTTTTTATGTTAAAAGTAGATGTTTCACATCATTACAGTTCACTTCGTTGATTTTTAGCAATGTTGTGTGACAAAATTCGTTGTTGCAAATAAAAAATGGGATTAAATGCATATTGATTTACTCTGACATCTGACTATTGTTTTTTTCGGACTTATTGATACATGAAGCAAATAAAAAATGGACTGGTTTTCGTTTAAAGTGTTACCTATTTTATCTAATGACGTAATCTATAATTACGTTAAATTCTCGAAAGAATACAACCAGTCTGAAAATGGTATTATAACAACATATAACTCACTCAGTATAATAATGAGACCAGTACAAAAAATGTCGACGCAACCTTAGTTTTTTAAACTTTTATAAGACACTTTGCCAAAAATAACGTTTTGTCTTCTTGCATTCTCTCTGCGCAATACAAGGTATGATGAAGCGATAAAAATTAAATACTTTTTAAAAACCAATGTAGGTACATAAATATTATTACCTATGTTGTATGTATACTTTCGACTTTAGGCGTAACTTAGTTTTAACATTCATCTTTCATAATTTTTTCACACGAACATGAAAAACTATTTACGTAGGTACATTAAAAAAATTAACCCCAGCAAGTGTGCTTACAGTATACTACATAGCATTGATAGCATATGTATCTTACAATCAGGCAAACTACATAACAAGCACAGATCTTTCTGTTTTCTATCAACCTTTCTTACTAGTATGAACAAAGACCAACACTGATTATATAAAGATATATTCCGCCGATCTTGATAAAATAACAGTCAGCTTAATTTACGTACATAAAGTTCAGTTCCAGGCAGCAACTTCCCGATACAACCTATTTTCACACAACTTTAGCTTTTGCTAACGTCAACTATGCCTACAAATGATAAGCACCTTATCCGACATTTCCTTAAACAATGTGCAACTGAAGTACTTCTACCTACGCGACATTTGCATGAAAATGGTTACTATCATATAACTAACCGAATTCTGTTATCTCTAACTTCCTACCGTAATGCCTGTATATAACTATTATACAACTTCATCAGAATTATTGTACCATGACTTTGCATAGCTTGACCTTGACCTAACCTAACAATAATGGCGAACGAGGATATTTTATGAAAAGAGCTCAAGCAACAAGCGCAGCGCAGCGACTACAATCACGATTACTAAAATACGTATATAGAAAGTTAGGCGTTTTGCTTCCAAAAACGCCATACAGGCAAGAAAGTTGAGACTATGGGTGCACCTAGCCAAGCATTTTCAACTGTGCAAAGGCTAATTTAGCTGTGAATAAAATGGAACCGATTGTAAAATGCACTTATCATCACTAAACTTGTCAAAATACTGCAAACTAGACTAGGCTTCCAAGCAGTTTTTAAAATCCTACTTTTCTTTTATACTTAAAACTTTCATCATGACTCTCTCAAAGTTTTGTGACCAGAAAAATGTACTGACTGTTTTCTATATTCCGAAAAACGAGCTTGCATAGATAGAAGTAATGGAAATAACGGCGTAGTATATGATTTTTCCGGAGATCATGTAAATTAGTAAATTGGTTGTATACTATAAACCTTTCTGATATAATATATCGGTTTTTATAATCTTATCGTTTACTCGCCGTGGATGGTCTAACATTTCCCAAATGTGTGGCAATGTTAGCTCTCGTAGGAGAATTAATTGGTCTCGGGATTTTACTTCCGGCAAGGGAAGGTACAGTGGTGTTTGAAGTAGTTGAGGAGTGACCAGGGGAGCTACCCTTTTTCGACTCATCACTTGACAACAACTCCCACTGCATTTGCAATCTACGGAATCGCTCAGAGTCTTTGTTGGAGTCAGGACTTAGCCCTTTATGAAGTGCACCTCCTCCACCAGCAGCAACATTGGTCAAATGACTGCCATCAAAGGACTTTGGCCTTTGGGCTTTTGTTGGTTCAGACATTCCTTTCTCCCTTCCCTCATCGTCTGAACTACGGCGATTACCACTACCCACTGTTGTGTGTGCTTGATCCCCTCTATAATTACTCAATTTTGGTTTTGAAGGGAATCTTGATAATAATCTGGTGTTCATCGCTGACGTCGGACCTGGAAGGCCACTTGGGGGATGATGTTGATTCCTTTCTTGATTTATGTTCTGTGCAGTCTTTGATTTTGGAATAGTACTTGGGGCAACTCGTGTTGCTTTTGGTCTCTCATCAGAGAAAGATCGCTTCATTTGAGATTTCTTAAGTTGATTTGCATGATATTTGGAATTTTTCGATTGTGTTTTAACAGGCCTGGCATCCGCAGACGCGGATTTCCTTGGTGTGGTGCCAGTAGAGCCAGTTCCACCGGAATTGTAACGACTAGATCCTTTCACGGAGTTTTTCCGTGATACAGGGAGTGAGGCAGGAAGAGATTTTGTTGGAGTCACTGGATTCATGCTCTGATGAAGCAGTTTGGTTTCATGGAAAATGTCCAGTTGGAATGCAGGGAATGGAGCTTTAGACAGGAGATGCATGTTGACTAGCATTTGATCATAGAGAAATCTTGTTGTAGTGTTGCACAAGAACATAAAGGCGTCCGGCTCGTAGTGAGTTCGAAGCAAGCGCTCTTTAGTCCGAAGGAATGTTAACCATGAACCAAGGTTTCGGAGGCTGTACAATAAAAACACAAGATTAAAAATGTATTCCCAAAATCCGGAAGTACTGACAAACCAAACAACTATTTTTACTCACTTGAGCAAGCCGCAAACAAAAGCGTTGAATTTCATAGGTCCTTCCGCCAACAACTCTTCACTATTTATTCTGAGCACAAGCTCATTTAATGACTGTGCCGTTGGGCCTACGTGGACCAGAAAACAACAAGAAAAACAAATGTCACAAATTATTCATCATGTCATGTCATGAAAAACAAACAACTGGAAATACACGCGACGTAAAACAAACATCTATTTTTTGTGTTGTTCTTGCAATGCAATCACTGACCGTATTGTATAGAGGCCTCCACGACTCTCCAAACAGTATTTGGAACACGTCCAAAAATCGTGTCCAGGAAGGGGCAAAGACCGTCACTCAGAAGGGAGTACAATGCTGGACACAAGCTTTCCAGCACAACTTTCCCTGCCGGGGTTTGCGACATGATACTCTGGTATAAACTTTTATGTGGGGATGTCAGCAAAGCTGCAGAGCATCCAGTTGTCGTTGCTCCAACTGCGTCACCTGTCGGTGTCAACCGACCCTTATTGTCAGCCGGAGAAGGACTCAAAACACTTGCCCCACTTGTACTATTCTTAACAGCTTGCGTTGTCTCCCAAACCGATTGGATTTGATTAACTGCAGCTGCCACCGCATCTGTCAGGCCTAATAAAAAAGAGAATCAATGAGACATTACAACTCTGTTTTATTTGATGTGACTTTCACCGAACGTTGCCGTTTTTATTTGATTATACTTGCATTCTAACCGCCAACTTCCTTGTGGCAAATATAATAATTGACTATTTAATCAAATCCGAATTGAAAGTTAGGCTAATGCGGAGAAAGCAAGTAAGTTATCCAAGCTTAGAGTAGGAAAGGAACGATAATCCAATTAACTTTTTGTGACCAAAAATAGAACACCAAAATAATGCGCAATTCTGGTAAAGAGCATATTATGTAACTTACTTTGTTTTTGAGTCATGTCAATTGGAGCTTTGTGAAGATGAGATCCACCCTTGCTCGCCGAATTGGGACACATGGGAGCGACATGGGCTATGATTCTTGCCGCAGCAGCTGCCCCTCCATCATCAAAGAATGCATGGTTTCGTAGTTGGAAATGATTGTCAAAATCGACAAATGATGTTTGCTTCGGTGTGTTAGTAGGTACACGCTTATGATGGTGAAAATTGCTATCCGCACTACTGGACTCCTCAGACGACGAGATTCCACCAAAATTTGGAATGTTACTTATCAGAATGCTGGGACTCTGTAATAACATCTCCACTTGGATAATGATGATAACCTTGATGTTGTTGATGATGCTGATGACTAAAAGGGGTTTCACTTGTTACTGTATTAGTTGTTGTAGTGGTTGCTGTCAACGCTAAACTTTCCAATTGCTCCAAGTTTTTCGCAATTTCAGAAGTAATCTCGGCAACTTCAGGAAGAGTCTCCTGAAGAGAAAATCGTTTAAACTTTTCTGCCAACCCGTTCCTATTCCGGTTGGAGGTGATACCTGACTGTTGTTGTTGCTGGCCTAAGAACCCTGCTGCGTCATTCATGCTATATCTTTTGGTAGGATTGGCTCTACTATTCCCATTCATCCGTCTCCTAAGAATTACCGGACTTTCTCCAGCCGCTGCTGCTGCTGTTCCTGGAGAAGAAGAAACAGCTCCCGCTGCCTCTCCTCCACAAGCATCCCTGTTATTATCCAGACAGCTATTTGCTCTACTATTGTTAGCACCACTGGTACTACTCCTGATGTTCGCATAATTCTGCTGCGGCATGGTGCAACTTTCTTCTTTAATATCTGCCGTATCCTTTTCTGAGTCATCCTTTTGCTCACGCTTTTCCGGAGGCTTGATTTCTGCTAGTAGAGCTTGGTACTCTTTCGGCAGGAGGAAATTCAATGATGGCCAATCCTTTACGTGACTCAGATCTCGGCAACGTAATTCCTCAATGTCATTACAGGACAAAGGCCGTCGTCCCCTTGGAATATTATTGTGTGCATTGGAAACTCCCATTCCCACACCAGTTCCAGGGCACGCCATTGAAGTTTGTGTTCGGTGAACTCCTGACATTCTCCCTGATGAAGTTTTATACCTTTGGGGCATCAATATTACAGGATTTTTAGGTCGATGCTGCTCCAAAAATCTCAAGTCTGGTAGGGTGTAGCTTGGATAGCAAATGTAAACTGGTGGTGGCTGATGTGCATTATTACTCTGACTCTGTGCTTGCTGATGGTGATGATGGTAATTTTGACTCTGATTTCTTTGGGATGAGGATGCGTTTGTGGGGAAAGTGCTACTTTCATTATTTGTGCCAATGCCACTGGAGTTAGAATATATCTTTGATGATGGTGGAGGGGATGGGACTAGAGTAATCGACGTTTGGATTTCAATGCTTCGCAGTTTCCTCACTGCATCTGCAAGTTGAGTAGTTGTGGGAGAGGAGGAGGACGAGGTACTTGTCGTGGAATGCTTTCTATGCCTGCCATATTTACTGTAAGGATGAGGATGATGCTGATGCGCTGGATGATGATGAGGCTGGTGTATTGGTGTCGTTGTAGGGATCATCATTGTCGGATTCCTATTGTTATTCCAAGACTCCTCCAGAATTTGCGGTGTGTTATGCCTGCCAGATGAAAGGCTAGAGCCGGAACCAGATGTCAACAGCATTTGATTGTTATTATTATTACTATTGTTATTATTCATGGATCCAGAATCCGTCATGGAGCTGCCAGACCCTAGCTGTTGTCTTTGACGGGCTGTCGCATGCCGCTGGTAAATCTGGGCCAGTTGTACTGTTTGAACATTTTGAATATCAAATAACTTGATGGCAGCTGCTGGATTCGTTCTAAAAATTCCAAGATTGTTTGTCATCATTATCATATTATTGTTTCGAGGTGGATGCGGGCAACTTTGTGTCATCAGAGAGCGTTTAGAGAAGCCATTATTTGTCGTAGTCCAGCTTGTTCTACTAGTTGAGTTATTATTTGGAGTGCCCGTGCTAGTTCCTCCTGTGCTGGATTCATTGCTGCCGTTGTTATTATCTACGCTTCCTCTTGGACTTCCAGTGGAATTGTTGGAAGTCACTTGTCTCCAATTTGTCATCATTCCTGTGTCATTCTCAATTATGTCGGATGATGGAGTGTTGCTGCCCTCGGCAGGAGCTGTCTTGTATGTACTGGAAGAGTTGGACTCCTCCATGCCTTGGAATGCTATTGTGTAATTGTTTCTGTTGGTCATGCATGTAGCCAGGATTTCCCCTGCACGTGTGTCCAGCGAGTCTGTGCTGAAAGTGGAGAGTGGCAGTGCCTCCTGGTTTTCGTTCATTGGGGAGAATAAATTCTCGGATTTGCAGATGGACATGTCCATCGATTGGGCATTTTGATCGTCTTCCTGCAAATTAGCGGAATGAACTATTTTAGCGATCTCCTCAAAAATGTACCATGATGTATTCCACCAACATGCAGTAACGTAACGCTTTGTTCATAACTACCAAACAAGCCATATCATCTGAATGCACGTCTTTAATATATGCATATAACGTAGTTAAGTAATATTGCCAACATAAAGGTGCAAGCAAAAGAACGATCTAAAAATTACATATTTTTAATGACTTGTCTTAAATATATGTTTTATACCACAGAATGCGAAATAGGAGTCATCGAGTCTTCAAATTCAAGATGCTGTAAGATGGAGCCTGTTATGCTTGCAATTGTTTCTCCTTGCTGTACTCGTTTTAAAGATATTCCAAATATGAAGTTGATGATGGTAAATATGATGATAAGATTGTGTGATGATAAGAAAGAAGAGAAGGCAAACAGAGACAGCAGAGTCGTTTGTAGTGCAGCAGGAAAACAACAAAGAAAAAGGAAACATTCCATGAATAACATTTATTTCCCATATAAAACCATAATATAGTCTGTGGAAAAATTTTAAAATTGCATTGTCAATGATGCAACTTATTTCCTCCTTTGAATGTGTGCAATAATGCTTCAAGAAACAGAATATAAACTCACATTAACAGATAAAACCATAGAACAAGGACATATCAATATCAATGTAAACATATGAGTACACAAAGACCAATAGTGCTTTGAAGGAAATCAAAATCAACAAAGTTTCTAGTTATGTCCAGATTATAATCGGTGGTTCCGTCAGTTAGGATGACATATGTTATATGACAGTACAGGGAAATACATTGTATGTCATAATAAGAAAAAAACATTAT
>JAHZNG010001290.1:0-12718 GCA_027744375.1 Orchesellides sinensis | reverse complement strand
TCTACACCTTCAAAAAGTGGATTCTTGGAATATACAAATATTATTTCCTGGGTACTATTGCACGATGTCCGCATGAAACGAGTAGTTGTTGTGTCGAGCTGAATCTGTTTTAATATTTTAATGTCCTGTTTTAATTACAGCATAAACCCAATAAAATACATGATAACATTTTAAAATACACTTGTAAATATACTTGAGTTTTCAATTTACAACAAGTGATCTGTTCAAAATACGTACGGTTTTTAATGCTGTTGTTCGGCTAATTGAAATACCGATACCGACAGAAACAAAGACTTAGGACGTTACACGTGCAATACTAGAATCATCTGTAACAAACATGGACACTAACGAAAACTTAAAGAAAGCTCAATTTTTAGACTGAGTACCAACATTTTCTATTTGTTTTATCCTAAAAAACTTGTGTGCATACACCTACACACTACAAATTACATTGCATTGCGTTGCAAATGCCAAATGATATCATACATGTACATAAAATGTGGTTGCATTGCATCGCATGGCAGAATTTCAAGGTCAAGCACGTTGTAAAGAAGTACAGGAACTGGAACAAAATTATCATACATTTTCCATTAATGCTCCCTCTTAAAAAGATTTTGTTTACTCAGACATGGACTTCAGCATAGTATTCATAGTGTACGACAACAAAAAGTCATTAACGCAATCCATTAACATTCTTTGCAAACATCTGAAAATTAAATTCTACTTGATTTTAGCATTTGATCTTGCGGTCGCCTATTGGAACCACGTCCAACGGTTCAAATACTCTTTAAATTCTACCTTTATAAAAAAGAATTCGTTAAACAATGGAGATCATTAATTTAGAGTCCCAAGCACGGCAGTACGTCCGTCTACACAATGGACGAAATATGCCTACCGTAGGCCTTGGTCTATTTCTGGTAAATAAAATCTGCGCAGCTAGAACTCATATTTTTTCTCAAGACAGCATTTTAATTAAATTGAATATATATTGATTGACATTTTCTCCTCAGGCCGACGACCATCAACAGCTAGAAAAGGCAATAGAATACGCTTTGGAATCCGGTTACAGACACTTTGACACGGCCGCGTACTACCAAAATGAAGAAGTGCTGGGAAGAGTCTTGCGAAGATGGCTTGACTCAGGGAAAGTGAAAAGGGAAGATTTGTTCATTGTCACAAAGGTACTCAAGTAAAAGAAAAACATTTCCCTATTGTGGGATTATGTTTTTCCCTAATGTAATTATTTGGAACAATCACATCATGTCATCTAAAAGAAAAAACCTCTTGTCAGCTTCCATGGACAGGGATGACAGTTGAGAAAGTGGAATTTTTCTTCAACTTGTCACTCAAAAAACTCCAGCTAAATTATGTAGATTTGTACCTATGTCACTACCCAATAGGCTTAAAATTTGTGGACGAAAACAATTTCGTGCCGATGGGTGAACATGGAGTATTATACGACAAATCTACTGACATTATTGCAGTTTGGAGGGAAATGGAAAAGTTGGTTGAGAGTGGGAGAACAAAAGCTATTGGCGTTTCCAACTACAATGAGAAGCAGATCGAGAGAATTATGAAAGTCGCAAGGATCCCTCCTGCAAATATTCAGGTGCCTTGATATTGAAATTTAGTAAAGAGTCAAAATAAGCTTTATGCAGTTGACTTTTGATTACATTGTAACAGATTGAAATTCATGTCTACTTTCAAAATCGCAATTTGAGAGCCATCGCTGAAAAACACAATATAAGTATTTGTGCATATGCACCCCTGGGATCCCCAGGCCGGAAGACGGCAAGCTTCAAGGCAGTGTATGTTAAATTTCAGAGAAGATATATTTAGCTGAAGATAGCAAGCGCATGGAGCATAATTAATATTTTGTCTATATTATACAGGCAATTCGAGATCCCAAATATTCTTGAAGATCCTGTTGTAGTAGATATTGCAAAAAAGCATAACAAAACGCCTGGACAAATCCTACTCAGATTTCTTCTTCAGCAGGACATCATTGTCATTCCGAAGAGCTACACCCCGGAGAGAATTAAGCAAAATATTGATGTTTGTATTTTTATCTAGTATGATGTTCGCATTTACATGAATGTTTTGAAAATTATTTATTCGACATCTTACAAATGTTTTTCAGATATACAATTTCAATTTAACAAACGTTGACATGAGAAGACTTGAAGGGTTGGATAAGGGTGAAGCAGGAAGATCCTTTCCGGGATTCCCTGGGTATGCACCAACTTTAATGCAATGATCGGTAGATATATTCCCTCGGTGGAGTATAAATAAATAAATTATACCTATATATTGCTACAGATGGAATCAACATCCAGAAAGCCCTTGGCCTTGGAAGCAATAAAACATACTTTGAAACTTTTAAAATCAGTAGAGGACTATAATATGTAGTTCTCGTTTGTTTTTTTATTTGTGTTATAATACATTATTAAAACAACAATAATATCTGCATAAAAAGAATATTTTGTGTTATCTGTAGTAATAAATATAATACCCCTAACTAATTAAATTGTCATTAAAATAAAAAGTGAAGTGGAAAAAGTCACGGGAAAACGAACGTCATACTTAAGCGCATATTAGCATGTTATACTTACATACATCATATTAATAGCCACTTCGACCAAACAAATATACATACATCCTCCGCAAGAGATAGGGTTGTTCTGGCTCTTGAAGTTCTAATAAAAGACTTCAGTGTGGGAAGAATCGAGAATGAACACTGAACTGAATACAGTTGATACTAATAAGTTGATAATACGTTAGTGATTTAATGATGCAATCAAATAGTAATGCATACAATAATTTATCTGTCTAATTCTGATGATTATTTATGGAAACCTGTGCCATGTAGAAAACCAGTCATTTCAATCAAAATACTTAAGACTTAAACTCATTCGCCCCATCACAATAACATGTTAACTTACGTAACATTCATTTATACTTGAACTTTACGTATTAAATCCATGGATGGACAATTATAAATGTAAGGTAATCTTAGTCCATTCTGTTTGATTTTATTGAAGCATTGTCACGATTGACGATGTTATCAATTCCTATTATCATCGTCTTTTCCAGCTCGTAAATAAATGATTCTATGATTCTCGTAATTAACAGCATAGGCAAAACTTCCACATTATGTTCCAACACTCCAGTCGGCAATAACTGAGCTTCGGCAACCATTTTATCTAATTAATTTGGCATATTTATTTTATTTCCCTTCCCTTCTTGTAAAACCAAGTTTTAAAAATGAGTCAACAACAGGAATACCTGTCTCTCCCTTCCGGTGGTAAAATGCCTTTGGTAGGACTGGGTATGTGGCAGGTATAAAATAACAATCATATGTAATATCCCATTTAAAACACCCACGTAGAAAAATTCTCCCATTCTTTAAATTCAATTCATTAACCTAATTTTACTAAAAGGCTCTATGGTTTATTAATATTATTATATGGGCCTCTAGGCTGATGATCCTACCGAGCTGGAGAAGGCTGTTGATGCTGCACTGGAAGCTGGCTACAGGCATTTTGACACAGCCACGTTATACAAGAACGAGGATGGACTCGGGAAAGTATTAAAAAGGTGGTTGGATTCGGGAAAGGTTAAAAGAGAAGAGCTCTTTATTGTGACAAAGGTAAAGTCACAAGTCGGGAGATCATGCATGATGATCATGATCCACTTTCACTAATTAACCTAAAAAGCTACAGTATGTACAGATAAATTATAACGGGAAGTGCTAAAACGAATGATTTTTAGCTTCCATGGACTGGAATGGCACCAGAAAGGGTGGAGTTGTTTGTCAACTCTTCACTCAGAAAACTCCAACTGGATTACATCGACTTGTACCTGATGCACTGGCCAATTGGTTTACAGTTTCGTGGAGAGGATGACCTGGTTCCAATGGATGGCGATAAAGTTCTTTGGGACAAGTCTACAAACCTCGAGGCTATCTGGCAAGAGTTGGAAAAGTATGTTGAGAACGGGAAACTGAAGTCGATTGGCATTTCTAACTTTCACGAGAAGCAGATTGAGAGAATCATGAAAGTTGCAAAAATCCCTCCAGTCAGCCACCAGGTAACATTTTGAAAGTTTCAAGCTGAAAGTGTATTTTACGTAATAATAAAAATCAGATAGTGTAACTTTTTGACTTACGAAATTTAGATTGAGATCCATGCCTACTTTCAAAACCGGAACTTGAGGGAAGCTACTGTAAAGCATGGGATTACTTTGTGCGCCTATGGACCTTTAGGAAGTCCCGGACGTGATCCAAAGGCTTTTACTGGAATGTAAGTAAAGTTTGTTTTTGTGTGTAAATATAAGCTTATGCTTAAACGATAAGGTTTTTCAATAAGAAGCCTTTTTGAATACCTGATAGGACAAGAGCATTAACATTAAAAATTAATATTTGATCCTACTTAAAGGACTTTCGTTGTTCCAAACTTACTCCAAGACCCTGTCATCCTTGATATTGCCGCAAAGCATAGAAAAACCGCTGGACAAGTACTGCTCCGCTTCCTTGTCCAACAAAACGTTGCTGTCATTCCCAAGAGCACTAATCCCCAACGGATTCAGCAGAACAAAAGTGTAAGCTGACTGACTTGTTTTTTCTACCTTGAGTGTTTGCTTTCTTTTGGCAACTATTTCCAAAACTTGCTTTTAAGTTATGTTGTAGTTGTATGAGTGAAATCCAAAGAGAAAAGTTTCGTCTCAACATTATGTAATTTTATTATAAGCATGCTTCATTGGGTTGCTAAAAATACTGTGGTTTGGATTGCATTTCAGATTTTCGACTTTCAACTAAGCAATGTTGATATGCGACGGATAGAAGCTTTGGACAAGGGTGACGCTGGGAGATCATTCCCTGGATTTCCAGAGTGAGTAAATTGTTTTGGTTATTTTCATCCAACATTTTTTGGGGAATTTTCCATTCAACTTTGTTATATGAGTTTCAATATGCAAATATGTATTTATGGATATTATGGGACTCTTCTCTTTCAGCATGAGAAACCATCCGGAATGCCCATGGTTTTTGTAAGAGACAAAAATGTAGACAACAGTCAAAGTCTGTGATAAAAATAATTTTGAATAAAACTTAAATTTGTTTGTTCAACTGGTTTGTCCTTTTATTGTACACATTTTAAAATGTGTATTTGATGCAGAACTTAATTTCATTAATCAACATTTTTTTAGCTTATGAGACAGGTCGCTTACACAGTATTATAGCTTTATATAATTCGTGTTAAATAGACTGAGTTTTTAGCCATACATCATTCATATTATGCTTACAATCCAAGATTCATAAAATTGAATGTCAATACGTCAGTAGGTATAAAACGTAAACCACAATTCTTTCTAAAGGTCAATATCTTCTCCATCTAATAACAGCTCTTTCAGTATTGATATGGTGAGTTGGGGTACGGTGAGACAATAAGAGAAAGTTTACATTATACCATGATGGGTAATACTAGGCTTTAAGCTAAAACAGAAAAATCTTTCTGCTAGGAATCCTCGTGACATAACTAAACTGGTAAACAGAAAGCTGAAAGGGAAAGATGAATGTCGAGTATATCAGTCTAAAAGACCAACTTTATACATATAAACAAAATATTTTGATCATTTCAGGATGGATACTTCTATAACATATTACGTCAATGATGCTCTATACCTACACAAACGCTAACACAGATTTATACTTTTCCTGAATATTGTACCTATCTTAATGACATACGGATATACAAGATTTCGGATAGAATTTCGTAACAGGTAACAGTGCATCCATCTTTGCATTCGTTGCAACCTCTAACCTGACTGGACTACAGTTTCACCCATACTCCACTTCACGCACGCTTTGTAATTAATCATATAGTAACAAAGTAACGATAATAACAATAGCCCAGCATATCTAACCTGACTGGACTACAGTTTCACCCATACTCCACTTCACGCACGCTTTGTAATTAATCATATAGTAACAAAGTAACGATAATAACAATAGCCCAGCAGTTGTAAACACTGAGATTACGATCTCTCTCAGGCTGTACACGCTAATCAATATATTGTAATTACTCACAACAAAGCTCTTGAATCCGGTATTGGCACAGGAAACAAGAAGGTATTTTGAAAAGAATTTCTACTTATGTATTTTCATAAACAAAATGTTGAGCTATATAAGTGATTGCTAGTTGCTAGACCTCAAACCAAATTCGTATTCGTAATAAATATTTTCGTAAATAAGGTTTTGCCAATTTTATCCGTTTCTGCTTACGGGCTGTTGTTATTACGTTGAGTATTTTTATTCTTAATAAAATATTGAACACCAAGTAACTAAGAATTTCTTTAAAAGATTAAAACTGTAGCTGTAACTCGTTGTGTATTGTGTACGTGTACATGATGCATAACTTACAATAACAATTTAAATATGATATCATTACAGAACTCATAAGTAAGTCTAACATAGCACAAGAGTTTTCCTTTCACTTTTCAAAATATGCATCTCGATTGTATTTTTGTGCTGTTTTACTTTACAAACATTCATGTCATTTTGTTAATTTATTAACTTAAATCATTTTGCTCATTCATAGTTGAAAACTAAACGACACCGCGACGCATATCTTCCTTACTGAGATAATTTTGCTGAGTGTATCAATTATAGAGTAATTTAAAATAAAACGATGATTGTAACGTCATCCATCCAGAGATTCATTCTAAATTGAAAACAAACAAAAACGGCAACTGGTTTAGCATAGAAATAGTATACTCCTTTGTGGTAATTTTGATTGATTTAAGCATAATATGCAAAAAAAACAGGATATTATACCTATGCATACTTTATGTACTTAGATTTGTGCACGTATAATGTGTACAGAATCATTAAGGTATATACCTTAATATTATTATTGGCGGACTGAGATGACTTGATCACTATACCATGACTTTTTTGTTTGTTAGCGGATGTCAGTCATATTAGATTTGGATCCAAATATTTGCTCTAACTGTTGCTCATAGTCTTCAGCGTTCCTCTTCATAATCTCCATGCATGGACCCAACAGCCTTTCAAATGCCTCAACATCCAAAACTTTTTCATGGAAGGAACAAAATCCAAACATTTATTTTGATTATTGCCAATTAATCATTATTTAAATGGCACATCAACGTTAGGCTTCATATAAACCTTTATGAATTTCACTTACATGCAAGCTTCACATTTCCAACTGCGTACACAGTTGCAGCTCTCGGCTTCTTTGTCAGTAGAGCAAGCTCACCAAAGTAGCCTCCTTTGGACACACGATTAATCTAGTTGTAAAAAAATAATGGCGTTGTTAAATCAATGTCATTTCCAATTTATCTAGGCTTTAGACTACTAATGTTACTATCTACTCTATAAATCTACGTATTTCACCTCTTTTTCTTCTCCATTCCCGTCAATTTTAACAACTCGGGTTTCTCCATCCTCCACAAAGTACATGCCGTCGGCAGCATCACCCTGTGTAATGATTTTTTCACCATCTTCAAAGGATCTGGGTAAAAGGGCATCTGCGAGATTCATTCGTTCATAGTTCTGCAAGAAAGCACATGATGTCATGTATAACATAGTTACATATTATTATTTACTAAACCTTCGCATTCTCCCAAAGTCATAAGGAAATGCATATCGCATGCTTACATGCTACGGCAGACAACATCAATTAAAATTTACTTATAAACATTTTCACATGATTTTCCTTCCAGCCATAAGAAGTCTAAGCTAATGACATAATGATATGAGTGATAGTTATGAAGCCATACCTCCGCTGTCATAACTGGCAACTACCTTCGTTTCCTCAGTTCCATCCATTTGTACGAATACTTTGTACTTTCCTCTGTTATATAAGAGACATAAAATGACTTGACAAATTAATTAAATAGAGACATATTTTAGGAGATATCTTTCTTGCGCTATATTTAAACATAAAAAACGTACGACTCAATCACATAGAAATTGTCCCCGTCATCTCCTTGTTTAATGACAAAGTCCCCAGCTGCAACTTTCCTCTCAAACATGGCATCTATCACTTCCTGCACTTGTTCCTAATTATGTACATAAATATAAACCATACTAATAACGAATGCACATGCATAATTATACAAACATGTTCTAAATCTGTACATCTAAAAGCATAATAGTTGTCAACATACATTGTCAAGTGAGCGGAAAAGTAATATGTGCTTGACAGCTTCACCAAGCTGTGCTCGTTGAACATCAGATTTTGGATGAATGACCTGCAAATTATATATAAATGAGCGCAAGCCCCCATATAATATTTGCTGACAAGAGTTGTAATCTCCATAAGAAGTTCCGTATAGCAAATACAGATATTAAGTCTTATTTATAAGCAAGGGGAATTAGTTCACGGTGATTGTATTTTTTATGTATTATAAGAACGTACGGGCTTTTCGTCATCCTCATCTTCTTCAGGGTTGTAAGCTTCGGCAAATACAGATTTGCGGCGACCATCTTGGGCTACCTTGGGAGGTGGTGCGGTAACATCCAGGGATCCGACCCGCTCTACAGATCAAAGGGAATATATTGATGAAACTAAAGCATCTAGATCAACACTATCGAACATAAAACGCACTTGTGGACAATCTCGCCCAACATTCCACCTTAATCCACCAGTATTTATATATATATATATATAGATTCTTTTATTTGAGCGTATTAGCAAAAGTAGTAAGGACGTTGTAAGGACCTTTGCGAATAAATTCCTCCAAACGAGGTCCAATATTGGAAACACAATTTCCCATATGGGATGGATTTTTTATGCGAGTAGTACTACATACAACATAACATGAATTATATGTGCACGTAAGTCTGGAGTATTGAGCCAAACTGTAAGATGTAAAAAGGCGCCCGAAAAACCAATATAGCAAATCAAATGTATTTATATCACTCCTCCACACAACATCGTTAAGAAGATATTAAGACCTATTTTTGGGGTTGAATAAGCTAAAATGCCCTCCTTACTGTTGTGTCAAATAGCGACATGCTTTTCCCAAGCCTCATTTTTATGCTTGTGGGAATGACGCTGAAGACAATATGAATTTACAATCGATAACTTATTAGCGTAACTCTATTCGTAATTTTTCACTAATAATAACCACGAAATCACACAAGCCCTCCACACGTTAAATTATATTTCTTCCAGACTTGACACAGTTTGTTTAGACGGTTATGAAAATGAAATAGTGTGTGTGTGTGACTATGACTGTACTACGTATGACCGAGACCGACTGACTGAATTGGAGTAACTCACAAAACATCAACATAACATTCATAACTTTATTTCATACCACAAACAAATGCTCTTCGAGTTTTGGACCCTATATCTGAGATGGGATAAAATGGTAAGCAAATAAAGTGGAAATGAAAAGACATACTCAATTGTACATGGAACGGAAGAGTGAGTGTTGTCTACTTTATACCTATTCATGCCATATGCATTATAAATGTATGTGTACGGTATGTAAATAACGTTATTTCACATTTTGTCAAAAATCCTGCTCCTCACTTAGAGAAGGTACTCCAGTATTTAGTCCTTCCTAACCCAAAAAATTTTCATGATATTTAGCCTTAGCCCTACATTTACTTTACCTTGAAGAGCAGACTTGCTTTTACGACCAAGTGGAAGATTGAGACCTCTTCTCCACACTTACTCGATGTAAACATTGTATTTGTTGAGAAGAGGAATGAATACAAGCGAAAAGTTGGTAATTTCTGCATAATTTACGGATTGCGTGCTCAACAAGACCAGAAAACTGGGTAAAAATTTCACATCCTTTACTTTACTGCTTATCGCTAGTTTCCTTTTTGTAACAAAAAGAGTGTAAAGGAAAGAACAGGCGAGTAATAGAGATATGGAAATGGGAAAGCTTAAAAAACAAGTGGCTCTATATTGCATTCATAATACACTTACAAATACATAACACGTTTTGCCAACCGTGCAATTATAAACTGTGACTAATAATGTGAATGGGAATATGGGAAACAAAACTAACTATGTCTAAAAACTACTTTATGAGGATATGGGGAAATACAATGCACGGAAGAAGCACAAACAAGCTCATTATAAATGTACCTACAGTATGTACGTGTAGAGGACCACGTAGTCTAATCCCGTTCCCAGCGAATGCAAATGGGAACTTCATGAAAATTAAATGAGAATTGGGATTTTGTTTGGAAAGGCATTAGCAGAGCTGTAAAGTTTTTAAGCTGTAACGGTACATTGTTTTCCATGTAAAAATCCTCTACTTCATGTTTTGGGTCAAGTGTACATGGAGCAACCATTCAAGATTGTGTTAAACTTTCATTAGTCTTAAGTAACTCTACAAAATAAACCTTTTATATGAAACTGTTTTAAACGTGGACTTTTAAGGTTATTTTCAAAATTTATATTCAATGTTTTGTTTCTGCTTTGCAGACCGAAATGAACTGAAATGCTGTCACGTAAACATCTTCTTCATGTATGTATACGTTAAATTATACAGAGTAGGATTTCCTACAATGCAAGTTCAAAATCTGCTCAATGCAATGCAGCGTAGCATAAAGTGCTTCAAGTTTTTACTTTCACTTGCAGTTCCAGTTCGGCGTGTTGTTGTAGGTACTCGTCATAGTCAAGGCTAATTTTATATTTTCGCTATAAAAATAAAATGAATCCTAAAAGTAGCGTGAGCGTGCATTGCATCAAGTAAAACATAAGGGCATGAAATAAATGCTTCCTTCCTAAACTAATAAATTAAAGTAGTATTCCTTTGAAGTTGAATAGAAGGGAGTTTTAGTTTGTTAATGAAAGAAGTTTGAATGAAGTTGCCTACATGAAAAGTGTATGAAAGCAAAATATATAGCTAATATGCTTAGTAAAGTGCTCAATTTCCTCTTAAACAATCCAATGGGGAAGTTCCATTAACTAAAGGATATCATTTTAAACGAAAGTAAAAGGGATTTTAAGCATGTCATTATTCACTTTTCGTAATTACTCTCCGTAGTTAAATACTCAACCCAATTGGTAAAGTCATTACTGTAAAATGATTCTATTTTACTGATTGATGTACGCTGCTGTCTTATGTGTTGTGCAATGCACTATTATCTTTAAAAGTATAGATACTAAATTTCTAATTTTACGTTTGGAATTTTTTAATTGTCAAAATATATCCGTTATTTGTTTTAAAATGTCATATATACATACGTAAATGCCATTGAATAATGGTAAAGGGGCAATACAACATTGAACTAAAACATAAATACAGTGTTATGTTATTGAAACCAACAAGAAAGTTATTATTAAGTTATTTAAGTTATTTCCACCTAATTGTGCCTAACTGCTGTCGGCGACAGTTGTACCTGGCATTTACCTATGCATAAGCATATTTTCATCAATGTATTTTTAATTAATACCTATAGTCTACACAGTTATAAATATAGTATGCAAAATGCAAGATATGAGCTAGCGTGCGACGAACTACTGAGAAATGAAAGCGGTAGTAATATTTATATTAGTTGATACATTCCCGCTTGATAACGCTTATTTTTCAGGTATTGCTCAGATGCATATAAAAATGTTCAGATCCGCATTACGAATTGGATATATGTCAGACAATGTTCTTCGATTAAATCCGTCTGTATCATGTGAACGATCTTTTTCGTTCATAAACGTCATCATTTTTCATGAATAATGCAATCAACAATTTAACATTTATACTACTAATACCACGTTCATATACCAGACAGAGACAGGGAGAGGCATTTCCATTTGTCATTTTTAGTTTAGTTATACTTTTTGTGTAGTTTTTTCTCAATATACAAAGAAATGCATAGCCCATGAACGAACAAGGTATAAAACAAACTTTTCCCGTACTTTTGACCGGCTACAAAAATGTCTCTACGCTAAAAGTTTGTGGATTTCACGGTTTTGTTTTCATTTTCTCAACCTTGCCCCATACTTTCCAGTAACAATTTTTATACGTGCAGCATTAATTATAAAGACCTTACAACAATAACCTTCAATACAAATAGCAGAAGGAAACATTCAGGAAACCATGGTCTGACGAAACTTCTTCTGTCATCATGACAGAAAAATTGTAGGCCCATTGATAATCATATTTCCTTTTCTATTCTACATTACATCATGAAAAGTGGGTTATTCTACGTCTTCATTGACAAGCCTTTTAAAGGAATTCAATAGACGTCTACGTAATTTAATCTATTATATACTATCTTCTAGAAAAATACATCAAGTCAGGTAAATATTGCTACTAACCCATTCTGACAGTTTTCTCCGGTCGTGGCATCAAGAATAAATTAATTTATCGTAACTAATGTGGAGAACTTGTGGAGTAGAACTGCTACACAAATATGATTCTAAAGTACTTAATTCACAGTACCACAAACATTAGATTAAAATCTATGAACATCCAGCTCCATTATGGTCTGACGATGACTGATTTAATTTGTTATTTCAAAATGTTTTCGATGTGTCTTTAGCCGTAGAGAAGCACAAAAATGAAGTTAACTGTAATTAAAAATTAATTTAATGAAAAGCAAGATCTCCTTACTTTTTATGATTATACTTTATACACTATAATAATACTTTTCCAAACGCTAGACGTAAAAATCAAAATTTACGCTCATATTTGAAATTCTTACGAATCACAAAACGAAACGTAAAGA